>OLKM01001932.1:68385-95125 GCA_900291075.1 Melanogrammus aeglefinus
AATTATTCCTTATGGGACGCACACTCCTGGGCTCCTCTCTTTGCTAACGTCTTCTGTTCAGCAGCTTGGCGGGGGGTACGAGGGACCACCTCCCCGTCCTCTCCATCCCCCGCTGTGGGCGTGGAGACTCACCTAAGGGGTCGTTGGTGAGTAAGGAGACCTTCTTGGCCATCGTCATGGTGGCCTTGGAGATGCAGCACACCTGCCCGGAGAGCCACACCTTACAGAGTGTCTCCTTTAGTTCGAGCATATACTCATTTGGTTGAATCCATCTGTGAAGCATGACAATGGCTGTGCAGATTGTCTAATGCGCAAAACTTGTTTAACGAGCATAATGTCACAATACTCAACTAATAAGGGAGAAGTACTGGGCTCCTGTACTACTCATTATGCTGTGGGGCAGAAGGCACGACTGGCAAAAGTGGTTAAAGGTCACGACCCTACAGAGCCCTGGCCGCCTCCTCGGATCAACAAACACGACTAGAACAAGGCGCCGCAAAACGCTGGATGTGGTATAAGTGGGTGTGTTAAAAATGGATGTGTTACAACTGGTTGTGTTACCACTGGATGTGTTACCACTGGATGTGTTATAAGTGGGTGTGTTAAAAATGGATGCGTTACAACTGGATGCATTACAACTGGATGCGTTACCACGGGATGTTTTACCACTGGATGTGTTATAAGTGGGTGTGTTACCATTGGATGTGTTACCACTGGATGTGTTATAAGTGGGTGTGTTACCATTGGATGTGTTACCACTGGATGTGTTACAAGTGGGTGTGTTACTATTGGATGTGTTACCACTGGATGTGTTACCACTGGATGCATAAGAACTGGATGTGTTACAACTGGATGTGTTACCACTGGATGTGTTACCACTGGATATGTTACAACATGCCCTCCCTGACCCAATCAGCCCAGAAGCAGTGTGTGGCAGCACTGCCTTCACAACACACTGATGATGTGAATGGGGGGATATTCATACCATACATTTGCCAGCAATTAAATCCCAACAGCTGCTGGCCCGGGGTGACCTCCATCCTGCTCGATGGATAAGACCGCTACACCCAGCTCTATGGCAGCTACAGGACAATTACTGCCTCCTCGATGATATTACTAAACAGCAGCAGAAAAGGATGAGAGGGCCATATCAATAGTCCTTCATAAAGGAGCACACAGGCATTGGGGGCCCAGACACCAGCCATGAAAACGCATGTAAAGCCTTCACTTCAACCTGTCTGTCTATCTGTCTGTCTGTCTGTCTCACTGCCGGTCTCCCTTTCTCTCTTTCTTTCTCTCTCTGAGGACCAGGTGGACCAGGAGGACCAGGAGGACTACTGGAGGATCAGGAGGACCAGGAGGACTAATGGAGAACTAATGGAGGACCAGGAGGACTAATGGAGGACCAGGAGGACTAATGGAGGACCAGGAGGACTAATGGAGGACCAGGAGGACTAATGGAGGACCAGGAGGACTAATGGAGGACCAGGAGGACTAATGGAGGACCAGGAGGACTAATGGAGGACCAGGAGGACCAGGAGGACTAATGGAGGACCAGGAGGACTAATGGAGGACTAATGGAGGACCAGGAGGACAGGATCATGCATGACAATTATGTTTATTTTGCAGCTTCACGGAATACGGGCCATTTTCTAATTGCTTGGATCAGAACAACAGTGCACTCATTGATGGCTTGTTTTCAGCATTCAAGCCACAATCACCACAAAGACTTTGGCCCAAAGATGAGCTCTCAATGCGTTGGGTGGAACCACACCTACATGTCTTCTTTAGGTTTCCTCTTCCTCTTTCCTTATTTGAACAATCATACTTTGTTCTAGTTTTACACGCATCATCTCCTATCCTTGTATGAGCCAGATACATTTACCCTCCAAAAACTACAAGTGCATCTCTGGGTAGCTTTAGACCACTCCAACTAAAGAAAATTAACAACATTATTCCTATGTGATAATCACTGTCTCAAATTATATTTTGAGCCCGGAGCGGTGAAGTGAGTTAATGCTAACAACTTAAGTATTCTCCAATTATTGATAACTGTGACACGGGGTGAAAAGCTGTGAGAGACACAGCCTTTCGGGGGTTGAAGCGGCTGTTGGGACCACTTTGGATTGTGGGTGAGTGAGAGGACAATTGTGTTTATGTCAGACAAACAGCATCCCTTTTTTTGGTCGAGGTTGAGGCTGGTCCTTTCACCGGAGAGGCCTGTGGGGTTAGATTTAGGGTGAGGGTTAGGGTTGGGCTAACCCAGGGTCTGTGGGGTTAGGGTTAGGGTTAGGGTTGGGCTAACCCAGGGCCTGTGGGGTTAGGGTGAGGGTTAGGGTTGGGCTAACCCAGGGCCTGTGGGGTTTAGGGTTAGGGTTGGGCTAACCCAGGGCCTGTGGGGTTAGGGTTAGGGTTGGGCTAACCCAGGGCCTGTAGGGTGAGGGTTAGGGTTGGGCTAACCCAGGGTCTGTGGGGTTTAGGGTTAGGGTTGAGGGTTGGGACTACACTGGAGTGTGGGTGATGAGAGGACAATTGTGTTTGTGTCAGACAAACAGCATCCCTTTTTTTGGTCGAGGTTGAGGCTGGTCCTTTCACCGGAGAGGCCTGTGGGGTTAGATTTAGGGTTAGGGTTGGGCTAACCCAGGGCCTGTAGGGTAAGGGTGAGGGTTAGGGTTGGGCTAACCCAGGGCTCTGTGGGTTAGGGTTAGGGTTGGGCTAACCCAGGGCCGTGTGGGGTTAGGGTTAGGGTTGGGCTAACCCAGGGCCTGTGGGGTTAGGGTTAGGGTTAGGGTTGGGCTAACCCAGGGCCTGTGGGGTTAGGGTTAGGGTTGGGCTAACCCAGGGCCTGTGGGGTTAGGGTTAGGGTTGGGCTAACCCAGGGCCTGTGGGGTTAGGGTTAGGGTTGGGCTAACCCAGGGTCTGTGGGGTTAGGGTGAGGGTTAGGGTTGGGCTAACCCAGGGCCTGTGGGGTTAGGGTTAGGGTTGGGCTAACCCAGGGCCTGTGGGGTTAGGGTTAGGGTTGGGCTAACCCAGGGTCTGTGGGGTTAGGGTGAGGGTTAGGGTTGGGCTAACCCAGGGCCTGTAGGGTAAGGGTGAGGGTTAGGGTTGGGCTAACCCAGGGTCTGTAGGGTAAGGGTGAGGGTTAGGGTTGGGCTAACCCAGGGCCTGTAGGGTAAGGGTGAGGGTTAGGGTTGGGCTAACCCAGGGCCTGTAGGGTAAGGGTGAGGGTTAGGGTTGGGCTAACCCAGGGTCTGTAGGGTTAGGGTTAGGCTCAACGCGGCTGGAGAACTGGACGGGCTCTTCTGAACATAAGATTTGGAGTACATTGTGTGTTACCTGATTTAGCCCAGGAACCTAGCCCATCTAATCCTAAACCTACATTAAGATAATCCTTTTGACTCACATTGTTTGAGGCTCTTCCCTGATAGGACAGAATATGAGGGTGAAATCTTGTGGATTGATATGCAGTTGTACATTACTTTGTTGTTAAACGACAGTAGAACAGTGATAGGTGAGGGTTAGAAGGTGAGACCCACGCACACAACCAGACACACACACACACACACACACACACACACATACAGACCCTCCCACACACCGACTGGGTTCCCGTTATAAACCCAGCACACGTCTTTACTTCAGTTCTGTTGGGATGTATCCGACACGAAGCAAAATCAATGTTTGACTTCAGAGTAATTGACTGTACAGAACTGACTGCAACTAAGGTCATGATATATATATATATATATATATATATATATATATATATATATATAATATATATATATATATATATATATATATATATATATATATATACTATGGAATCCACAGAAAAGGCAATCTAATGGGACCTTCAAACCCTGGGTGGGTACCTTTCCAAATGACCATATACAGTGTATATACATATATATATATATATATATATATATATATATATACATATCATATATATAAACAATCATACATGTTATAGTATATATACGCATATATCTCCTATCCTTGTATGAGCCAGATACATTTACCCTCCAAAAACTACAAGTGCATCTCTGGGTAGCTTTAGACCACTCCAACTAAAGAAAATTAACAACATTATTCCTATGTGATAATCACTGTCTCAAATTATATTTTGAGCCCGGAGCGGTGAAGTGAGTTAATGCTAACAACTTAAGTATTCTCCAATTAGTGATAATGGTCATTTGGAAAGGTACCCACCCAGGGTTTGAAGGTCCCATTAGATTGTGTTGTCTGTGGATTTCATAGTAAGTGAAGGAATCTCTCATCTGAGGAGCCAGTGGTCACAGATGTTATTTCCCGATTAAATAACGGACTTCCTTCCCTAAAAGCTGTGAATTTACTAGATCTTTATGATATTGATTAGATGCCACAGGCAGTGTCTTCACAGGATTAACAGAGGAATGCAGACCCTTTCTCGACCTAGTTCACTTAGTGAACACAGAGGTTGGGTACTAGCTGGTTAGTTCACTTATGGCGCATTTCCACTAGCACGGCTCGGCTCGATACGGCTCGGCACGGCTCGGCTCGGCTCGGTTTGGTTGTGTTTCCATTACAACTGGTGCCTCCTCGACGTGGGCGGGGTCGTCATAACACCGGCTGCCGCGAAACCGCTGTGGACGTCATTTACACGGCGCCGAGCAACGTACAAATCCGGAAGACCAGAACAACAACAACGCGTGGTGCCGTCGAGCTCCCTCTGAATCCGTTCTTCGGCAACCAGAGTCAGGAACGTCTGGACCTCCTCCACCGACCAAGAAGTGGATTTTTTCTGAGAAGCCATCTCGTTCCAAGTCAAAAAGCAGTAAAAAGTGGTGTCTTGTCTCGCGTCTTGTTTTTATTTACATTCTAGGCGGTCGTCGCGCGGTTATGACGCTTCCAGTGACGACACTCATCGGCCAATCAGTGGAAGGCAGTCGGCTGACGTCACGTTTTAGTAACGCTTCGGCTCGCTTGGAACCAGGGCTGAGGTGATACCAAAAATGTACCCGGTTGCAGGTACTGTGTGCTAGTGGAAACACGCAAATAGCGCGCCGAGCCGAGCCGTACCGAGCCGAGCCGTGCTAGTGGAAATGCGCCATTAGTGAACACAGAGGTTGGGTACTAGCTGGTTAGTTCACTTAGTGAACGCAGAGGTTTGGTACTAACTGGTTAGCTCACTTAGTGAACACAGAGGTTGGGTACTAACTGGTTAGTTCACTTAGTGAACGCAGAGGTTAGGTACTGACTGGTTAGTTCACTTAGTAATAACAATAGACTAGAATATAATATACGTTTTCAATATCAAATCGAACACATACTAGAATATAATGTAAGTCTTTAATATCGAACACATGCTACAACATAATATAATCTTTAAGATCCAATCAAATGCCATAACATAATATAAGTCTTTAATATCTAACAAACACTATAACACAATAGAACTCTTTAAAATCTAACACATACCATAATATAGTAGAAGTGTTTCATATCTAACACATGTGTACTACAACATAGGCCTAATCAAAGACTAATATGCAACAAATACTATAATATAATAGAAGTGTTTAAATTCTAACACCTACTATAATATAATATCAATCTTTAATATCTCACATACTATAACATAATCAAATACTTTAATATCTAACATATACAATAACACAAAAAAGTCTTTAATATCTAACACATTCTATAATACAATATAAGTGTTTAATAACTTACACAAACTATAATATAATATAACTCTTTACTATTTAACGCATAGTATAATATTATATAACTCTCATATATATCACATACTATAAGTGTTTAATATCTAACACACACCTCTATCGCACTCTTGTGGCTTGATCGTGTTTCTGTTTGTGTTGACTTCACTTCCGGGATTAAATAAATGCTTCTTCAAAGTAGTAGTCGGAAAGTAGTAAGTAGCGACTCGGGCGTTGAACAGGACGGGGCTAAAGACGAAGCGGCTTTTACTCTGAAGACCAAAGTTATAACCGGAATATTATCGATGGTTTTTATACTTCAGTTTGACGGTTGTCGCGATAAAGAATTGCGGGAGACTTTAAATCACTTCCTGATTTGACACGTGACGCTGTTAGAAGTTACTCATTGAGTAGTTCATTATAAGAGCTCTATTAAGATATACACATACATATCGATATATCTCTATATACGCTACAGGATGGACATTCCACGTGTTCCGTGGCAGGAGCATGTTGCCCAGCGGTGGAGAGGACTTCCTCCGGGGGACCGGCGGAGGTTCACGTCCCTGCAGGACATCGACGCTGTCTTCAAGTTCGCTGCTGAACAGACAACGTGAGGGAGACAGATGGGGTGTGATGACAACGTGAGGGAGACAGATGGGGTGTGATGACAACGTGAGGGAGACAGATGGGGTGTGATGACAACGTGAGGGAGACAGATGGGGTGTGATGACAACGTCAGAGGAGACAGATGGGGTTGTGATGACAACGTGAGGAGACTGATGTGATGAGGATGGATGTCATCGCTGCTTCTCTCAGTGTCACTATTGAGTGGCTAGTAAGCTTCACATCGGATAAAGTGGATCAACTAAACTATTTTCTGTAGTAACCCTGCTTTAACTAACAAGCAGCACACATGTTATTTGGATTAACTCTCCTAACGCCAAACATGTACTGATCTATTTACCTATCATTTTATAATATTATAGAATTATATATATATATATATATATATATATATATATATATATATATATATATATATATATATATATATATATATATATATCATATTTACCTTCTTGCTCTGTTGAGCACTCAATCACATCACATTAACATTGAAACTTTACTGTATAGTGTGTATGGTATTAAGTAGTGATGCATAGGGACAGTAATTATTATCAATCTATGTGTAAAGGTTAAACCACCAGGAGTTCTGATGGTAACAAGGCGGAAGCAGATAGCTGTGGTTTGGGGATTTAGTGGACTGGTTATTTCCTGAATGCTGTTAATGGTTTCTGCTTCTCCCAGCAGTAAAGAAGATGTGGATGTTCTGCAAGGGGTCGCCAAGGGTTACCGGGTGCAGAAGGACGCAGCGCGAGCTGCCCTCTGCAGGGAGCGTGGAAACAGCAGCTTCCAGATCAGAGACTACACAGCCGCCGCGCTACACTACTCACAGGTGAACAGCTACACCGCCGCTACACTACTCACAGGTGAACTGCTACACCGCCGGTACACTGCTCACAGGTGAACAGCTACACCGCCGCTACACTGCTCACAGGTGAACAGCTACACCGCCGCTACACTACTCACAGGTGAACCGCTACACCGCCGCTACACCGCCGCTACACTACTCACAGGTGAACCGCTACACCGCCGCTACACTACTCACAGGTGAACCAGCTACACCGCCGCTACACTACTCACAGGTGAACCGCTACACCGCCGCTACACTACTCACAGGTGAACAGCTACACCGCCGCTACACTACTCACAGGTGAACCGCTACACCGCCGCTACACTGCTCACAGGTGAACCTACTCCACAGCTACACTGTGAAAGCTAGCACTACACCGCCGCTACACTACTCACAGGTGAACCGCTACACCGCCACTACACTACTCACAGTTGAACCGCTACACCGCCGCTACACTGCTCACAGGTGAACAGCTACACCGCCGCTACACTACTCACAGGTGAACCGCTACAACCGCCGCTACACTACTCACAGGTGAACAGCTACACCGCCGCTACACTACTCACAGGTGAACCGCTACACCGCCGCTACACTACTCACAGGTGAACCGTTACACCGCCGCTACACTGCTCACAGGTGAACCGCTAAACCGCCGCTACACTACTCACAGGTGAACAGCTACACCGCCGCTACACTACTCACAGGTGAACCCCTACACCGCCGCTACACTACTCACAGGTGAACCGTTACACCTCCGCTACACTACTCACAGGTGAACAGCTACACCGCCGCTACACTACTCACAGGTGAACCGTTACACCGCCGCTACACTACTCACAGGTGAACAGCTACACCGCCGCTACACTACTCACAGGTGAACCCCTACACCGCCGCTACACTACTCACAGGTGAACAGCTACACCACCGCTACACTACTCACAGGTGAACCGTTACACCGCCGCTACACTACTCACAGGTGAACAGCTACACCACCGCTACACTACTCACAGGTGAACAGCTACACCGCCGCTACACTACTCACAGGTGAACCGTTACACCGCCGCTACACTACTCACAGGTGAACCGCTACACTGCCGCTACACTGCTCACAGGTGAACCGTTACACCGCCGCTACACTGCTCACAGGGGAACCGTTACACCGCCGCTACACTGCTCACAGGTGAACAGCTACACCGCCGCTACACTACTCACAGGTGAACTGCTACACCGCCGCTAAACCGCCGCTACACTACTCACAGGTGAACCGCTAAACCGCCGCTACACTACTCACAGGTGAACCGCTAAATCGCCGCTACACTACTCACAGGTGAACCGCTAAATCGCCGCTACACTACTCACAGGTGAACCGCTACACCGCCGCTACACAACTCACAGGTGAACCGTTGCACCGCCGCTACACTACTCACAGGTGAACAGCTACACCGCCGCTACACTGCTCACAGGTGAACCACTACACCGCCGCTACACTACTCACAGGTGAACCGTTACACCGCCGCTACACTGCTCACAGGTGAACCGTTACACCGCCGCTACACTAACAGGTGAACCGCTAAACCACCGCTACACTACTCACAGTTGAACCGCTACACCGCCGCTACACTGCTCACAGGTGAACCCCTACACCGCCGCTACACTGCTCACAGGTGAACCGCTAAACCACCGCTACACTACTCACAGGTGAACCGCTAAACCGCCGCTACACTGCTCACAGGTGAACCGCTACTGGGAGGAGCTCACAGCTGCACACAGCTGCACACAGCTGTCAAATGCTGCAGGAATCCCATTCATTTGATTATTATTTTATATTATTGCCATTCAAATATCCACTGACTTTAAGGAGACTACTTGATTAACAGAGGGAAAATAAGGCCCTGTTTACAGTACACGAGGACGCTTGCGGGTAAAAAAGACAAAATATTTTATTGGAAGTGCCTTTCGTTTAGACGGTGACAGCGTTTTTGGGGCATGAAAACGCATAAATCTGAAAACGCCCTCCAGAGTGGAAAAGTTGAATACGCTCCACTGTAGCGTTTCCGTCTACACTGCCAAGACGCAAACACTGCTCAGATCTGCTCACGTCGCGTACGCGTTTACGTCATATACATGCCCCAGTACAGGGAAATAAACAAACATGTCAGATTATTTCCATGCGTCGGACCGTCAAGCTGCTCTGACAGCTCTAATAAACTTACAGGAGTCTTTCCACGATATGTACAGGATTGTACAGAGAGTATTACTGAACAGAGAAGGATCTGTAATTATGTTTTGGTTTTCGTGGCGTAGGTAAGAGAAGAAGTAAGATTCTACGCATGCTCTCAAACATGGCGGTGTTGTGTGATAGTGTATCACAGCGCCCCCTAGCCGCCTGGCATGCAGACCCAATCGAATTCCACACACTTTTGCGTCACCGTATGCACGCAGATTTCCTCCCGAAAACGCTCGTCTAAACGTGGAATAAAAAGTGAAGACGCACCGCCACTTTTGCGTCTTCTGTTCAGGCCGTCATCGTGTAAACGTAGCCTAAATAAGTACATGTTACTCTACTTCCTGAAAGTATTTAAAGAAACACTATAACTGTTCAGCGCTATGGGACAGTATAGAAAGAAACACTGACTGTTCCAGTACTATGAGACAGTATTTAAAGAAACACTGACTGTTCAGTACTATGAGACAGTATTTAAAGAAACACTGACTGTTCAGTACTATGGGACAGTATAGAAACACTGACTGTTCAGTACTATGGGACAGTATAGAAACACTGACTGTTCAGTACTATGGGACAGTATAGAAACACTGACTGTTCAGTACTATGAGACAGTATAGAAACACTGACTGTTCAGTACTATGGGACAGTATAGAAACACTGACTGTTCAGTACTATGGGACAGTATAGAAACACTGACTGTTCAGTACTATGGGACAGTATAGAAACACTGACTGTTCAGTACTATGGGACAGTATAGAAACACTGACTGTTCAGTACTATGGGACAGGTATAGAGAACACTGACTGTTCAGTACTATGGGACAGTATAGAAACACTGACTGTTCAGTACTATGAGGACAGTATAGAAACACTGACTGTTCAGTACTATGAGACAGTATTAGAGAAACACTGACTGTTCAGTTACTATGGAGACAGTATAGAAACACTGACTGTTCAGTACTATGAGGACAGTATTAAAGAAACACTGACTGTTCAGTACTATGAGACAGTATAGAAACACTGACTGTTCAGTACTATGAGACAGTATTTAAAGAAACACTGACTGTTCAGTACTATGGGACAGTATAGAAACACTGACTGTTCAGTACTATGGGACAGTATAGAAACACTGACTGTTCAGTACTATGGGACAGTATAGAAACACTGACTGTTCAGTACTATGGGACAGTATAGAAACACTGACTGTTCAGTACTATGGGACAGTATAGAAACACTGACTGTTCAGTACTATGAGACAGTATAGAAACACTGACTGTTATGACTTTGCTAGTACTGTGTTCAGTGTTTCACCATTCACAGTGCTGTGGTCTCTGTGTTGCAGGGTGTCTGTTCTTCACCATTCACAGTGCTGTGGTCTCTGTGTTGCAGGGTGTCTGTTCTTCCCCCCGGGGCTCAGAGCAGCTCTCTCTGTGCTATGCCAACCGGTCTGCGTCGCTCTTCCATCTGCAGCGGTACCAGGTCAGAGAGTCTGAGAGTCTGAATGGTTAAGACTCTCTGAGCATCTGTTTTCAGGGTGTTCATTGCATAATACAGTTATGTATCAGTCAGTTTATTTTGAATGTTTTTCACAAATTTGTACCAATAGTAATAAAGTAATAAAGGGGTAGTTCTGGATTTAGGACATCGAACCTCATTTCCAAGTGAACTAGTGTGTTTCTACACCCGAGGCAAATCAATTATAACACCAGACTATCGATGTAAATGTTTGTGTTGATAGAATTATAATAAAAATAAATATTCTTCGCGGATAGTTAGTAGTTTATACTTCCCTGTAGTTGGAAGCAGGCTACGGCAGCGGCGGACTGATATTACCTTGGCACCTACCATGTCCCGACTTGGGTGTGCTTCTCTGTTTACTTTCTGTTGTAGTGAATTGGCTGCTAAGTTTGACCAAGCAAAGTAAAATTCCGCCGCTGCTGAGAAAGTAGTCCCTCAAAATGTAATGTGATCATTGCGATGCATGGATAGTTTTATTTTATTTTTATTTATTCAGATTCAGATTCAGAATACTTTATTGATCCCCGGGGGGAAATTCTTTTCGTTCCAATGCTCCGTGCAAAATAGAAATGGAAACAAGCGATAAAGATGAATGTAAATAGAAATAAAAATTAAGTAAAGATTCAAATAAAATACAATTAAAATAAAATCTAAAGTAGCCAATAAAATACAAATAAATAATATCATTATTATTATCATTATTCTACCAACAAAGACATTTACATCAATAATCTGGCGTTATAATTTATGTGACTCGGGTGTACTGTGGAGTGGGTAAGACGCTAGCCTAGCACCAGCGACCTCTTCAACTAGGACTGAATTAAACGTGTTGGAAACGGTCTCCAATGATAAATAACACACTGGCTCACTTGGAAATGAGGTCGAATGTCCAAAACCCGGAAGCACCCCTTTAAGTAACCATCACTAACAATGACTTTGAAGTCCTGGTGGAGTGGAGGACGATAGAGAATTGCTCCTTTACCTTTGTGTGTCATCCTCTGGCTCTGCTGATTCATCTCCTCCTGTAAGTATTATTGTATATCTTGTCTATTATCTTTCTTCTGACCGGTCTCTTCTCCCAGGAGGCCCTGGCCGACGTGGCCAGCGCCCTGCAGCACGGCTATCCTCCTCACCTGAGGCCCAAGCTGGAGGGCCGGCGGGGGCAGTGCCTGGGACTGCTGTCTGAGGGGGGGGGGGCGGAGCCTAAAGATGACCCGTCTCCATCTGAACACCGGGTGGTCGCTAGTGGGGATCCCAGCGCTCAGATCTCCCCCTGCGTGTCGGTCTACTTCCACCCAGAAAAAGGGAGACATCTGGTGGCCACAGAAGGGGTGGCAGCAGGGGGACTGATCATGGTAGACCAGCCCTACAGCTGCGTCCTCGTACCCGGGACCGAGGCCCTCAAAGGGAAGCCGGGGAGGAGGAACGAGGTGGAGGCGGCGTCCTTCGGGACGGAGGAGCGGCGATGTCACCGGTGTCTCCGTGAGACCCTGAGCCCACTGCCCTGCGAGGGCTGCTGCTACAGCCGCTACTGCTCGGAGGCCTGTCGCCACGAGGCCCGGGAGGAGCACCACCGCTGGGAGTGCCCCGTCAGAGCGGAGCTGGCCGTGACGGGGCTGATGTCCCAGCTGGCACTCCGGGTGGTGCTGAAGGCGGGGTGGGAGAACGTCCAGAGGGCGCGGAAATCAGTCAGGGAACAGGAGTCGTCCGGACCAAAGCTTCCGGACGGCGTCTCCGATTACGCTTCGCCCGCCACGGACGAAGGCCACCCTTCTGACGTCTACGTCAGCGTCTACCGCCTGCTCCATCACCTGGATCGCCAGACCCCCGAGCTACGCTTCCTGTGTGCGGTCACCATAGCGACCCTCTTCCTGAAGCTGAGGCGAGCGGGGCCGCCGCCGGCCTCTTGGGGCAGCGGCGGATCCCCTCGGACGAACCTCAGCCAAGAAGACGCAGGCTGGCTCCCAGAACACTGGCTGCTGGGAAGTGTAGTTCTGAGGCACATGCTGCAGCTGAGGTGTAACGCGCAGGCGGTCAGCGCCCTCCAGGATGAAGGTAGGAGGAGCTTTCCTCTTTTGGTGTTGGTTAGGGTTAGGGTTAAACCTAGGGTTAACCCTAACCCTAACTCTTTTGGTGTTGGTAGTTGGGCGAAAGAGGGTGTGAGGGAGAACACTGTTGGACACATCAAGCCTATTCAGAGGGACGTCCATCAAAAGAGCTTTCCTCCAGTCCTTCTCTTCCAGGTGCCGGGGGGCCCAGGGTTCAGGCCGTGCACGAGGTCCAACTCGCCAGCGCTTTGTTCCCCGCCCTCAGCCTCCTCAACCACGGCTGCCGCCCCAACACCAGCCTGCAGTTCAGCCCCCCCCCAGCGGGGCCCCCTGGAGGGGTCACACTGGTCGTCAGAGCGGCAGAGGACATCGCTCCCGGACAGGAGGTCCTGCACTGCTATGGTGAGGGCCGGGGGGGGGATCACTAAGCATCAGGGCTTAATGACGTGGAGAGGTTGTTATTGGACCTGTATAATAATGCTGCTCAGTGGTGGGCAGTGGGATAGCAATAGACATCACTGGGCCAGAATATCTGCTGATTCACTGGAAACAGTCATTAGTTCTGACTCCAACCACCCGTTACCACATGGAGGAGCAATACGACCCAGCTGATGGGGAAGAACAAAACTCTAATGGGCCTTTCACACCGCCGCAAAATCGGCTAGAGCCAGTGTTTTGGTTTCACATCGACAGAGAACCGGCTCCGGCCTGTAAAAACCGGTTCAACTCCAGCCCCAGGATTCAGCTGGGCTAGAACGAGAACTGCTTTACGCCAGGGGCAGGGGGCGGGGTTATCCTTACCTTCATAAACAGGAAGACCAACGAAGACCGGCATTTTTAAAAACACTGAAGTAAACAATGGACGTGAATCCAGGTGTGGTTCGTTCTTTGAATATTCCGATTTAAAACAAAATCAGAAAAACAATTAACAGTCGTTTTTTGTTTTTTTCTGATTTGGTATTGAAACTAAAAAAGGGCAAAAGGAAAAAACAAATAAATGGCATTTTATTTGTGTTTGTGTGTCGGTTTTTTAAACCCGAAACAAAAAAAAAATAGATGCATTTATAGGCTACACCAGAAGGCAGAACGCAGCGAAGAAAAAAGGGCCAACCACCTAAACCAGCAATAGAGGGTCTAATTATATTTAGCCTCAGTTATGGCCCCACTTGAACCTTATGGTGATTTTATTTCGTGAACTATTAGACACTGGAAAGACAGACGACGCGATCAGTACCGCTCTAAAGCATTCTGGTGCCCTGAAGTGCTCCGTTAGGACGGTGAGGAGGTTCTGTGTGGAGCACAACCTTCGAAGAAGAAATCTAGTTTCCGATTTAGTTTCAGATCGTCCACTCACAGACTAAGTTGCCGGCTCCCACGGAAAACAATAAAGCTGGCCATTGTAGAATGCGAGAGACTCGATGAAACGTTTGAAACGTCTTTATATGTATTTTTTTTAAAACCACGTGCCCTTTTCCCGGCATTCATTGCGGTTTTATCTAAATATCATGCAAACAAAACAAGCAACTGGATTATTCAGTTTCCTGTTTTGATTTAAAAAACAGAAAAATGCTGTTTATTTGTTTATTCCTTTTGCCCTTTTTCAGTTTCAAAACCAAATCAGAAAAACCAAAAAACTACTGTTAATTGTTTTTTCTGATTTTGTTTTAAATCGGAATATTCAAAGAACGAACCACTGATTGACGTGAAGACGAAATTGTTGTTGTTGTGTTTGAAACTGGCGCGAGGGTTCTTATTCTACAATTCCGGCAAGGCGCGAGGGTTGCTGGGAAAGCGGCGCCGTATGCAGACGTTTGCAGTGACGTCATGACGTTGCTCTCGCCGGCTCCATGGCTGGCTCTGGCCGGTGTGAGACCAACTGGTTCATAACTGGGATAAGGCTGGAACCAGTTTTGAACTGGCCCTAGCACCAGCCCAAAACTGGCTCTTGGTTCTTTTTGGTGTGAAAGGCCTATAAGAGCCTCCTGTCCTCCTTCAGGTCCTCACAGCAGCAGAATGCAGACTGCTGAGCGCCAGCGCCTCCTGCTGGCGCAGTACTACTTCCACTGTGGCTGCGCCGCCTGCTCCCAGCAGCCCCGAGGCCCGTCGGGAGGCCCGCCTGGAGGCCCGCCTGGAGGCCGCCTGGAGGCCCGCCCGGAGGCAGGGAGGTCCAGGGCCTCCAGTGTGAGGAGTGCAGGAGGCCCCTGGAGGTTTGACTCCACACCGCACCTCACTGCGGAGTCGGGGTTCACTGTATTATATTCTATATATTATATGAATTTAAAGAGGCCCATGTATGCACTGTTCTTCAGCCTGTGTTATACATCATGTGACTGGGTCACCTCCTCAGATCTGTGTGGACGGGAGGGAGGGTCTGGTATGCGGCGGGGCTCCCTGCGCTCGCTGGCTCTGCTGGTCTGAGCTGGGCCTCAGACTGCAGGAGGTCAGAGGGCATCTGGAGACGGCTGGGGGGCATCTGGACGGAGACCGGCCAGGTGAAGGGGTCGCCTCCACCCCCACTGTCTACCACCTCCACCCCCACTGTCCACCACCACCACCCCCACTGTCCACCACCTCCACCCCCACCCCCTACCACCTCCACCCCCACTGTCTACCACCTCCACCCCCACCCCCCTACCACCTCCACCCCCACTGTCTACCACCTCCACCCCCACTGTCTACCACCACCACCCCCACTGTCCACCACCACCACCACCCCACTGTCCACCACCTCCACCCCCTACCACCTCCACCCCCACTGTCTACCACTACCACCCCCACTGTCCACCACCTCCACCCCCGCTGTCCACCATCTCCACCCCCACTGTCCACCACCTCCACCCCCACTGTCCTCCACCCCCACTGTCCACCACCTCTGTTCAGTATGATGTTGTCTTGTTCAGTATGGTGTTTTGTTGTATTGTTCAGTATGGTGTTGTGTAGTCAGTATGGTGTTGTGTTGTTCAGTATGATGTTGTTCAGTATGGTGTTGTGTTGTGTTCAGGGTGATGTTGGTATGATGTTGTGTGGTTCAGTATGGTGTTTTGTTGTTGTGTTGTTCAGTATGGTGTTGTGTTATGTTGTTCAGTGTGATGTTGTGTAGTCAGTATGGTGTTGTGTTGTTCAGTATGATGTTGTGTTGTGTTCAGGGTGATGTTGGTATGATGTTGTGTTGTTCAGTGTGTTGTTGTGTTGTTCAGTATGATGTTGTGTGATGTTGTGTTGTTCACTATGGTGTTGTGTGTCTCCTCAGATGAGGCCCTGGTGTTGCTGAACAGCGCGTCCCGGTCCGCTGGAGCTCTGCTCTCTGAGAGCCACCCCCTGCTGGGGGAGCTGGCGGACGCCCGCGCCCGCGCCCACGCCGCCCGGGGTCAGAACCCCGTCCTTACCCTAGAACCCTAACCCTAGAACCCTAACTCTAAACCTAGAACCCTTTAGAAGTAGCGACCTTTACCTTGAAGATGGAAAAAAAGAGTTACAACCTTGAAATGTTAAGAAATATGGTGTGCTTTAAGTACAAGTATAGGACAATCATCCTGCTCCATCTTGTGTTGGTATAACTACTGCCGTGTGAATATACAACACGTTGGGTCACACACAGCCGCTGTACGCTCGTCCGTCCACTAGAGGGCAGCCTCAGACCTGTTGGGGTGACTGCCCAGCTGTCCTCTCACTCTGGAGACTCCTCAACAGTGTTCTGGTTAACCCCTCGTTGTGCTGCAGGTGATTGGAGGAGGGCAGCGACCCAGCTGGGGCTCAGTACGGTGGCCACAGAGGGGCAGTACGGAGGGCGGAGCCTAGAGCTGGGACGCCAGCTCTTCAAACTGGCCCAGCTCCACTTCAACGGGTGAGCCCCCCGCTATTACCCTCTGGACTATGATGTATAGCAGGACTCACTTTGAAAGGACTTGGAGACCTAGATCCTGAGGCTGTATTACTCTATTCCTTAATATTGATTGGTAAGTTATTTATCAGACATCGTTACCCAGAGTTGATCAATGTCCATATTAAGTTGAGAGGCTTCTTGCTCACGGACTAACCCTAACCTCCGTAGACCAGCAGCTGCAGAGTCTTTATATTAATCGTTTGTGGTAAACCCTAACCCTAACTAACCCAATCATGTGTGGTCAACCCTAACCCGAACTGTAGCATTCCCCCGAAAGGTGGTTCCACACTTGACTGATGGTTTTAAAATGAATTGAAAAATCCCCATATCCAACGTAAGAGCTGGTTACAAAACACATAAACAATAAATCGTTAGCTTACTTTACATTTGGTTTTCAGTCTTTTCATCACATTAACATGGCATCAATTCAACTTAACAGGTGCCAATAAAGTTATCACAACGAAATCAAACATAAGCCACATTTTTATATCACAGTATTGCAGTATTATTAACCTTGTGCCTCTTCGGAGGGTGCTATCTGCAGTTATATGGCCGCTTTCACAGAATCTACCTTCAACTTATTATTGCAGTCAAAACTCTGCAAGATAACAGGAAATATAAAAATGCACGCTTCAAAATAAAAGCCTTGTGCTAATAAAACAGGAAGTAAGACAATAAAAGCTAAGACCATGCACAAATACGTTATGAAGCAACAAAAATACACTGTTTAACAGGACTTTCTCTTTTTTAAAGCAAAAACATAATAGGGTTAATTACACTAACCCTGTCATGTGTGGTTAACCCTAAACCTAAACCTAACCCTATCATGTGTGGTCAACCCTAACCCTATCTCGTGTGGTCAACCCTAACCCTATCATGTGTGGTTAACCCTAACCCTATCATGTGTGGTTAACCCTAACCCTATCATGTGTGGTTAACCCTAACCCTATCTCGTGTGGTCAACCCTAACCCTATCATGTGTGGTTAACCCTAACCCTATCATGTGTGGTCAACCCTAACCCTATCTCGTGTGGTCAACCCTAACCCTATCTCGTGTGGTCAACCCTAACCCTATCATGTGTGGTCAACCCTAACCCTATCTCGTGTGGTCAACCCTAACCCTATCTCGTGTGGTCAACCCTAACCCTATCTCGTGTGGTCAACCCTAACCCTATCATGTGTGGTTAACCCTAACCCTATCATGTGTGGTCAACCCTAACCCTATCATGTGTGGTTAACCCTAACCCTATCTCGTGTGGTCAACCCTAACCCTATCTCGTGTGTGACCTCTTCCTGGCGGTCCTCCCCAGAGGCCAGCATGCGGACGCCCTGGCTGTGATCCCCAGAGCTCAGAGCCTGCTGCTGCTGCACTGTGGCCCCTACTGCCCGGAGATGCACCAGCTGCAAGCCATGGAGGAGTGTCTCACAGGGCAGAGCGGGAGGCCACCAAAACACCTCTAGCCATGCCCAGTGCTTTTACTGGTACACATTGTAATTGAATAAATAATATTCATATCACTTTGACGAATCGGGCAATTCTTATTCTGTGACTCAAAGCGTTAATATATTTTGAAATTATTATATATTAGGCTGTCATTATGAAAGTGAGACCGGCAGAGAGGGAGTGACAGGGAGAGACAGGCAAAGGGAGTGACAGGGAGAGACAGGCAAAGGGAGAGACAGGCAGGGAGAGGAGCAGAGGGAGACAGGCAGAGGAGAGAAAGCAGAGGGAGACAGGCAGAGGGAGACGGCAGAGGGAGAGACAAGCAGAGGGAGAGACAGGCAGATGGAGACATCAGAGGGAGAGACAGGCAGAGGGAGAGACAGGCAGAGGGAGACAGGCAGAGGGAGACAGGCAGAGGGGAGACAGGCAGAGGGAGACAGGCAGAGGGAGACAGCAGAGGAATGCTCCTTTCCTCTGCTCCCTCACGGCGTTAGAAACCTCCCAGCCCGTAGAACCGGCGTCACACCAAGACGGAGCCGTAGAGGTCGTTCAGCGAGGACGCCATGGAGGTCTCCATCAGGCTCCTCCTACGGGCCATCAGGGGGCGGAGCCATCAGGAACATGGACCCTGGCCAATTAGACTGATGAAGACGAAGGGCACGCAGGGAGTGAAGGTCGCAGGCATAAGAGGCGTTTCAGAGTGCTGGAGAGAGGAGGAGGAAGGGGGGTTGGAGGAGGACACACACACACAGATGCTCACACACACATGCACAAACACACGTGCACACACAAATCAACACCATCCAAGCTTCCCAGACATGCTTTGTGGTTAATGTTTGGAGGACTGGCGTTGCCGCAGGAAGGAGGTCGCCACACATGATGGCGGGAAGGCGGGGGGTAAGGTACGTGCTTCCTGCCAGCTGGACTCCAGCGACTGCTCCAAGGACTCCTGCCTGCTGAAGACCCCTTGATGCAGACCTCTCCAGCTCACAGCTCCAGCTCTAGCCCAATATGCACCTCTCAGGTACCCTGATACTCAAAGCCCTGCAGGCTCACTTAATCACTCACCAACACACCCACCTTCACACTGTAGACCTGCAGCCCCTCTCCCACACTATCTTCATCCTCTAGGTCATACTCTCCATCGCTCTCTCCTTGAATCTGTCATTCCTTCACGCATTAACTTTCCCTCTCTTTCTTTAACTCCCCCCCCCCCCACACACACACACACACACACACACACACACACACACACACACACACACACACACACACACACACACACACACACACACACACACACACACACACACACTCTCACTTGAGCCCCTAACCCCCATCAGATCTCTGGTGTCATGGACGGCCCCTCTCCTACAGCTCTCTAAGGGGCTTCTTCTCATTCTACTGAAATGCTCAATCTTTCAGCACTCCCCCACCCCCCCTCCCTCTCTCTCTCTCTCTCCTCTCTCTCTCTCTCTCTCTCTCTCTCTCTCTCTCTCTCTCTCTCTCTCTCTCTCTCTCTCTCTCTCTCTCCTTCAGAGGACATGTGAAACATGATGCAGACAACGGTAACGTAGCCCTTGCTCATGTAAAAATAAAGTCCCAATCGCTCTCGCTCTCTCTCTCTCTCTCGCTCTCTCTCGCTCTCTCTCCTGCTCTCTCTCGCTCTCTCTCTCTCTCTCTCTCTCTCTCTCTCTCTCTCTCTTCTCTCTCTCTTCTCTCTCTCTCTCTCTCTCTCTCTCTCTATCTCTCTCTCCATCTCTCTCTCTCCATCTGTCTGTCTATCTCTTTCTCTCTCGCTCTCTCTCTCCATCTGTCTCTCTGTCTCTCTGATTCTGTCTTCTCTCTCTTTCTCTGTCTCTCTCTCTTTTCTTCTCCCACACGCAAGGATATAAGCATCATTAACGCAGAGTCTAGGACACTAAATCATGGCCATTAAAGTTTTAAAGTTTAATAAGCTCATTAAAATATTATGGTGATTTCAAATATTCTTCTGGGCTTTTAGAAAGTTGCATTAGAAAAGGGAAAGTGGTGTTCAAAGAAAACTAGACTTTATCTTGGATTTCTTTGGGGTAAAAAGTTTTAAGTATTTCAAACAAAATGTAAGTAAGTATTTCACCGTTACCTGTTCGCATGAATACAGGAAGGAAGGAAAGGGGGGAATCCTGTGTACAAAGGAGGTCATTAACAACAAACAGGGCCAAAGGGCCGAAGGTCAACCTGGGAGGAAAACTACTTCAACAAATATGTGAGGATGAGTTCTACTCAAAATCATTAGAAAAAGAGATTTGTTGTATGATGTGATATTCAGATAGTTCATCACATCGGATCACTTTGGGAACCTGATGAAGACGTTATGAGATTAGGTCTTTCTTAATATTCCCAAACAATCCTGCTGGCAATTTTCCATTGAATGGAACATAATCCAGATAAAGATTCATCTGAACTCAAAAAGCATGTAAACCATATCGAGAAAAATCTCTCGAGACACTTTATCTATAAAAAAAAGAATATATTTGTATTAGATGCTTGATGTTATGTGTCAGCATTTTTTTATTCTTCATGTTTTGCCTACTTAGCCTTGGGAAAGCAGGAATATAAGAGTTCCAAACAAGCAAGACATTGTTTTCTAATCACAGTCAGAAGAATCCTGGTCCTCACTGTGTGGGACGAAGAAGCTTAGAGCTTCAGTCATACAGCCATAGGGTGATAGCTAAGAATAGCCCTCCCATCCTGTCGCTCCCTCTTTCCCAAGACATAAAATTAATGACCTCTACTTTTTAATTTGCTGACGTAAGAAATGTACGACCATCACTCATCCATCCCTGTGCGGGACACTTTCCTCTTTGTCTCCAAGTTCTTCGTCAAGGTTCCCGTCCCGGGGAGCGAGTGAAGACGGCCGAGGCTTTGATGCTTTGTCTTTGGATTGTCTTCATTCTAAAGACTTTCCTTAGAGGCGGCGGCTAACACTATTAATTAATGACCACCTTGATTTATACTTTTTAAAACGTTTACATAATCGTCTTGTTTCATCTACCTAATACAACTTTGTGCTGGGGGTTTGTGTGAATGATAATTATGTGGTATAAATGAACCCTTTTCCAATGACACTGACACCGCCTGCATGCTAATGCTAATGAACAAGCCACCTGTAGCCTCATGTAGCGCTTACTCTTAACTCCCTCAGACACACACACACACACACACACACACACACACACACACACACACACACACACACACACACACACACACACACACACACACACACACACACACACACACACAGAGGGAAGGCAAGTGCAGGCCGGCTCGCCCATCTATCTCTACAATGTCACTTCTGCTCCAACACACTCTGCAGAGTTGACTCTGGAATCCTGTGTGTATGTGTGTGTTTGTGTGTGTATGTGTGTGTGTGCATGTGTAAATGTGAACGGAAGGCAATAGTGATGACACCTCACCTCTGATGGATTTAAGACCTGGATCTGTTCTCATCTCTCTGGTTCCCTGAGGACGCACCGGGCTCTGCTGAGAGCCACAAGGGTGTACATAGAGGGTTAGGTTAGGGTTAGGTTAGGGTTAGGGGACGGAGGGGAGCTGGATCCAAATTTACAAAGAAGGAGAAAAAGATCCAAACATTTTGGGAAGAAATATTGATAATGTAAGGTTCAACAAGCTTACATGCCTTCACAAGACCTACATGATAAGGTCAGATATTACACCGAACACTTATGGATAAACAAAACATCTTTGCCTCCAGATTTGCATACTACCTATGGCGGCTGAAACAGAGCACAAATATTGCCATTCTTTTGGCTTCTTGGTTGTGTAGTCACCCAACCGCACTCTCTCTATCATTTTTTTTGTGGATAAGACCTAAGCTTTCCAAAGATTAAAGATATAAATGTGGCATTGGTAGCCTAGTTTGGCATATATGACTCGCTAGTGGCTGATATATCAGTAACTTCGAGTAGCAGCAGGTGTCCATATACAAATTGAAGCAACAGCACACCTCGATAGTGAGTAAATCTTTTAGAGTCTCGTTTACAGTTACTATGTCTGGAGTGTTTTACTACGTGAAGCTGCAAAACTCTTCGCTCCACCCTTCTAATTCAAGCATCAGGTTTAGAGGCACAGATCCCAGACAAATTTACTTGAAAGCACGGACAGCGAGTTGTTTTAACTTGATGTTGTGAATGTGTAAATATATGACTAACATAACTTACATAATTCAACCTTGTAGTTTTAGTTAACACACTGGTGTAGTGACTCTCTAATTAGGCGCTGGCGTTGGCAGCGTGCCCTTCTGGGAGCCCCTGGCGTTCTCCGCATCTGGACTGGGTTCCACGGTGACACCGAGATACGTCTCACCTCACCACGAGGCGGACCGCCCGCGTCCGCTGGAGCGAGGAAGGGCAAAGCAGTGATCACCACGTCTGATATCAACTGGAACCCAACAGAGCCTCAACAGAGTCCAGTGTCCCCAACACCACAGCCTTCCAGAGTCTAGTGCCCCAAACACAACAGCCTCCAGAAGTCTAGTGTCCCCAACACACAAGCCTCAACAGAGTCTAGTGTCCCCAACACACAGCCTCCACACACTCTTAGTGTCCCCAACACAACAGCCTCTACAGGCCTACTGTCCCGAACACACAGCCTCCAGAGTCTTAGTGTCCCCAACACACAGCCTCAACAGGAGTCTAGTGTCCCCCAAACACACAGCCTCAACAGAGTCTAGTGTCCCCAAACACACACAGCCTCACAGAGTCTAGTGTCCCAACACACACAGCCTCAACAGAGTCTAGTGTCCCCAACACACAGCCTCAACAGAGTTCTAGTGTCCCCAACCACACAGCCTCAACAGAGTCTAGTGTTCCCCAACACACAGCTCTCAGTAGAGTCTAGTGTCCCCAAACACACAGCCTCCAGAGGTCTAGTGTCCCCAACACAGCCTCAACAGAGGTCTAGTGTCCCAACACACAGCCTCAACAGAGTCTAGTGTCCCCAACACACAGCCTCCACAGTCTAGTGTCCCCAACACACAACCTCTAGAGTCTACTGTCCCGAACACACAGCCTCCAGAGTCTAGTGTCCCCAACACACAGCCTCAACAGAGTCTAGTGTCCCAACACACAGCCTCAACAGAGTCTAGTGTCCCCAACACACAGCCTCAAACAGAGTCTAGTGTCCCCCAACACACAGCCTCAACAGATTCTAGTGTCCCCAACACACAGCCTCAGTAGAGTCTAGTGTCCCCAACACACAGCCTCCAGAGTCTAGTGTCCCCAACACACAGCCTCAAACAGAGTCTAGTGTCCCCCAACAGACAGCCTCCAGAGTCTAGTGTCCCCAACCACAGCCTCAACAGTCTAGTGTCCCCAACACACAGCCTCAACAGAGTCTAGTGTCCCCAACACACAGCCTCCAGAGTCTAGTGTCCCCAACACAGCCTCAACAGTCTAGTGTCCCCAACACACAGCCTCAACAGAGTCTAGTGTCCCCAAAAACACAGCCTCAACAGAGTCTAGTGTCCCAACACACAGCCTCAACAGAGTCTAGTGTCTCCCCAACACACAGCCTCCAGATTCTAGTGTCCCCAACACAGCCTACAGAGTCTAGTGTCCCCAACACAGCATCAACAGAGTTCTAGTGTCCCCAACACACAGCCCTAGAGTCTAGTGTCCCCAACAGACAGCCTCCAGAGTCTAGTGTCCCCAACACAGCCCTCAACAGAGTCCAGTGTCCCCAACAGACAGCCTCCAGAGTCTAGTGTCCCCAACACACAGCCTCAACAGAGTCTAGTGTCCCCAACACAAGCCTCAACAAGAGTCTAGGTGTCCCCAACACACGGCCTCAACAGAGTCTAGTGTCACTACTATACTTCTACAATACTACTGCTGCTGCTAATACTACTATTACTACTTTCTACCACTATACTACTAATACTTATCCTGCTACTAGGCCTACTACTACTACTAATACTATATTACTACAACTATGACTATTACTACTACCATCTACTACTACTACTATGGATAAATGTGCTACGCTATTATTACTTTCTGCTCAGAGGTGGAAAGGGTACAAAAATATTCTACTCAAGTAAAAGTATGATTACTTGGATGAAATTTTACTCAAGTAAAAGTCAAGTACTGGTCTAAAAAAAATCTAACTTAAGTAAAAAGGTAATAAAAAATAAGCTGATTAAAATTAATTAAAGTACAAGTTACTAGTTACTTTTAAAAAGCGGCGAGGGCGGGGTCTCTCTTTCTGTGTAGGGCATTATAGACAAGGGATATCAATCTCCAAACTAGTTTTATGTTTAATTAAATGCAACACCTTTTACAAAATTAGAAGTGTCGCCACACATGAATGGATGTATACTGTGCCATTATACTTTAGATTACATTTTTTAAAAAAACATTTTGGAGCAAAGATTTCACATTACATCAGAAGACCAACAGCATCGATACAGAAAACCTTGGTCTTAATGATACATTTTTCAAGAATAAGTTAGGCTAGCCTTAAGCTCCCCGTGTTCAAGCAACGTGGACGTATTAAACAAGAAGACAATTATTTGTGTCTGAAGAGTTTTAAGAGTTTTTAAACTTTGCAAATTGCAATGAAAAATTCAGGGCTAAACAGTCCTTAACCTTTGTTAAAACTGGTATAGCTTAATGCACTACAATTATCATTCGCCTCAGCTTTGATGGATGTTCTGTAAACAAATGTTTTAATCAGTATGGTAAATCAACGTTTGTGTTCCTTAAACACAGAGCATTTAAATATTAACAATCATAAGCTTAATTCAAATCATCTTTTGTCTTTTACATTATATAAATTGACAAGTAGGCCTACTGAGCACCGTCCAATTATGGTATTAACATTGGACTGTGCATAGGAAAGCATACCTCTTACAACCCCAATTTCAAGGTGTACTTATGACTTTAACATTCCACACAGTTCATTTTTGATGTAACTATGGATTTCAGTATCTCCGTATTTTAAATTCAAACAGGTTTCCATTTGAATGGGACATTCATTCTCTAACAGTTGTTGAATATGTGATTTATAAAGCCTAAAGATGTCCTGCTTCATGAAACAGCCACCCACAGGGATGGCGCTCGGCTTAACACAAGAGCTTGTAATAGCGATTGTATAAAATCATTGTGGCTAAACAAAGTCCTCTGGTATAAGAACTTCAATGGTTATCTAATATAAAGGTAGAGTAAGAACTTGCTGTTTAACTTAAAAAAGTTATATAATAAGCTGTGTTTCAATGGACGCCCGTGGAGACGACGTGCAATCGAGAAACCGCGCGTGGATTCCTGACAACTGGAACCCTCGTGGTCCAGTGGGCAGCTCCTGAGAAATTTTCCCAGGGGCGGCAAAAGGTTTTGAATGGTATGGGCCATAAGATGAACCATTCAATGGGAAGGAGAGAAATTGACCCACTGCTATTTATTATGAACATTAACTGTATATGCTTGCAATATGCAATCAATTACAACTATTTACAATTCAACATATGGTAGATACAACATAACACACTCACCATCTAAGAAACACACTCACTCATCACTTGTATTGCAATGTAGCTCGCCATCCTTCAAGCAAGCAATGCAGCATCAACACCCTCTCGTGAAATCAGCCATGTTCCGGACCAGCTCTTTCTCCATGGAAAGCATGCCCAATGTATTCAGACTGTTTCCTGTCCCATTGTATTTCTTCAGGAATGTCGTATCCTCTTAATGTGGAGAAACACCTCTCAGCTTCATGCTGTTGTCATCGAGTGGTTGATGAGGATGTTCAACCCCCCACACCCAGTCTGCAGAGAAGGTTTCCGCGAGGTTGCTAGCTCTGTAGAACCTGTACAGACCAGTGCCATCCGCAGCTGACCCCTGAAGTCTGGACTTTCATATATGAGAGAAAGCTTCATCCTGATTCTCCCTTTGTAAGCATGGGTATTGCCCCTAACGGTGTATTCAGAGCCGCTTCAGGAAGTGCCGATGCCTGTCAAACAGCTCGCCTCTAGCAGCACGGGCACTCTCAAGGTGGCTGGTGAAGAGCTTTGCCATGTCCAGGACTGCTGTCACAGATCTGTTAAAATTATTAAAAAATGTATAGTCAGTAACACACAATTGTTTAAAAATTAAATAAATAAATAAAATTTGAACTAGGATCCAGAATTGCCATCGATCTTACTGTATCTACTGTCTTCACAGTTCCAATTATATTTTGTTATTCAATGCAGATTATTACTGTATCCTTGTGGCGTATAATGAAAGTAATGGGTGAGTAATAATACTGAATCAACTGTAAAAACTATGAGGCTTGTGACTTTACACTTGGTCCATCAACTTAGTATCCTACGTATTGGTCATATATGAATGCAGATTACCTCTTTTGACAGCCTCTGCTTCTCTTGTTCTCCAA
>OLKM01001933.1:0-14876 GCA_900291075.1 Melanogrammus aeglefinus
TGTTGTATCTGTCTGCCCTTTTCCCTTTTCCCCCCTTCCTCTGGTAGGATTTCGATAAGTGCCACGTAGTCACAGCTCGAGCCTATTTGGATTATTCTATCGTCTTAGTTGACAAAATTGGACTTACCTGCCTGTCACGGACCTGTCGCTGTTAGTACGCCGACGTTCTCACCGGCCTTACTCGAGCTGTCCCTGCCTGAGTGCAGACTGAGATCCGTTCATCTGTTATGCAGTTAGCCTATCAAGGTTTTGATCCAACTTGGCGGTGAGTTCTGCTGGCTATCCCGGTGATCCATACTTCTCTCGTCTTCCTCATCAACCGCAGGCCACAGGGGATTTAACCTACTCTGCAACTGACTTGCTTCAGTTAGACTCTTCGTCCCGTTGGCTGCCGACTGAAGTTTACAAACTTTGCACCAGCCTCTGTATTGCACGTCGGCCCCGGTATCTACACCGAGGCGGTCGGCGTAAAATCCACTTCCATGCCGCATCTGATAGCATTATTCCAACTGTGCTGTCAGCACCACTCACCCGATTGTCAACCAGACAACGTAGAAATGGGGGCATTTATCCTTGCAACATTATCTCCCTGCCTCCCACCACCCCGGCACAGCGTTTTCAAAACATTCCGGTTCACTCGACTCCCCACATCCCCCTGAAAACCGACTGGCCCTGGTTGTGGAGCTAATGGGGATAACCTCTGCAATCTGAATTTCGTACACTGTACACAATCCTATATCTCACTGGCGGCAAAAGTGACGCTACTCAACACCAGCTCGGTGGCTAACAAGACATTTCTTTTAAATTACTTTTTCACTCAACGACACTTGGATTTATTGTTCTTAACGGAGACTTGGTTAGATGCGGGCGCTGGTGAAAAATCTGTCTTTGGAGAACCTTGTCCAACTAACTGCTCCTTCCTTAGCCCGCCTAGGTCTTCCAGGAGGGGTGGTGGTGTTGCTTTGGTTTTCAGGGATACATACAAATTATGGCTACTTTCTGTGGGGTCTCATTCCACCTTTGAAATTCAATGCGTGATGGTGGAATCTATTTCTACTCCATTAGTGTGTGCCCTGGTCCACAAGCCCCCAAACAAGGAAGGAAATCTGTCATGTGTTGGATTCTCTTGGCTTCATGCAACATATTAATCAGTCCACTCATGTACTTGGGCACACCTTAGACATAATTTTAACCCATGGCCTGTCCATTGATAATGTGAATGTCGAGGATGCTTACTTATCTGATCACAAACCTATTGTATTCAATGTTAACATTTCTGATCCTCAATGCACAGCCAAATCCCCAGATCGCTATTCATGCTACATAGACCCTTTCACTGCTGAACAGTTTGCAGATAGCTTCCTGGCAAGTGATATCGCTACCTCCATTTTAACTGCGGCACAGCGTTTTCAAAACATTCCGGTTCACTCGACTCCCCACATCCCCCTGAAAACCGACTGGCCCTGGTTGTGGAGCTAATGGGGATAACCTCTGCAATCTGAATTTCGTACACTGTACACAATCCTCATATCTCAACCATGGCGGCAAGAGTGACGCTACTCACCCGCTCTCTCAGGCGAGCCTGTCGGACTGCTGAGCGAAAGTGGAAGAAAGATCACCTCACTGTTTCTTTCCAGATTTTGAAGAACTCTCTAGCAACATTCCAAACAGCAGTTTATGTAACGGAGGGATTAGGCAGAAACCAAGTGCACAGACTGACAATGGTTACAGGGCCGTTCAAAGCTTTATTGATTGAACCGATGATCAGGATCAGGCAGGCAGAGTAAACGGGGACAGGCAATCAGGAAGACTGGGGGTACCATAACTGGCGGGTAGTCGAACAGGTGGGGACTCGACAACAGGAGGGCAGACAGGCAGGCGAGGAGCCAGAAACAGGGAAGCAGACAGACGGCAGGGACTCGACAACAGGCGGGTGGTCAGACAGGCGAGGGTTCGGTAACAGGCAGGATCAGCGTAGAAACAGTTCTTGGAGTTGAAAACAGGAGCAGACCATGACAACAGCTAGAGTTATACACTTACACCGATATTATCAGTAAACACGCCCATTGTACCAAAATCCTTTTTAGCCCTTTAAACTCAATCATCAATCCACAAGACCCCTCACAAGTCGAGCCATCCACAGACATCTGCATGACATATTTGAAATGTTTTATTGACAAAATCAATCTCATTAGGCAGTCTTTAAACCCCCTCATCACCAGTCACTCCCCTGCATCACTTAGGCATTAGGCCTTCAGCCCTTTTGACCATTTACTACCAGTGTCACTAGAGGAACTGAGGGACATTGTTAGGGTCATGAAGCTCTCAACTTCTCCTAACGCTGCTGTCCCCTCCCAAATGATGAAAGACGGCCCAAGTATTCAGGTCGTCCTCAACTCTTGCCTGACCTGGGGTTTTGTTCCAGTAGGTTTTAAGCACGCGGTTGTCCAGCCATTGCTTACAAACATAACCTGAATGCAAAATGTCCAGGAAACCCTCCGTAACTCAAAACTAGATCTATTTCAAAAATCCTGGAAAAGGTTGTTTTATCACAACTATTGCCCTTTTTAAACCATGCTGAGATTTTGGAACCCTTCCAATCAGGTTTTAAATCACGTCACAGCACTGAGACAGCCTTGCTGAAAGTAACGAAAGACCTGCTCCTCACTCTAGACTCTGAAGAAAGTGCCATTTTGATCTTATTAGACCTCAGTGCCGCCTTTGACATTGTCGACCACAACACCCTCTTGTCGAGCCTAGAGCAGTGGGTTGGTATAAGTAGCACAGCTCTTCAATGGTTTTCCTCTTATCTTAGTAACAGGTCTTTCACAGTGTCTATCGGCCTGTTCTCCTCACCCTCTGCCCTGTGTCCTGTGGGGGTCCCCCAGGGGGTAAAATTTTAGGGATCTGTCCTCTTCTGCCCTATACATGCTCCCTCTAGCTAATATATACCGAGTACAGGTGAAAGGAGAAGCATAACATCTCATTTCACTTTTATGTTGATAACTCGCATTATACATTCCTCTCAGATCTGCGGACCTCGCTCCAAGAACCTCCTTGACTACCTTAAGGAGGTAAAAGTTTGGATGGGAAAGTAACTTCTCCAAATAACTATGACAACAAAACAAGAATCAAGTCATCATTTTTGTTCCTTTCCAAATCGAAAGCCCCTCAGGCGGCCCGACCTAGGTTTACTCCTCCTGCTATATATGATCCCGAAAGCGGGATTATATAACCCCTATCCAAGCTTCCCTCCACTGGTTGCCCATCCAGCACAGAATTCATTTTAAAAACCCTAAGTATGTTTTTAAAGCCCTAAATGCCCTTAAAGCCCCTAAGTGCCTTATACCTTGATAAGAGGCAGCAGAGAGAGAGAGGTCATGTTTCCCGAAGCTCCACTAGGCATTGGAAAAAAAATACTTAATTCGTCATAGAGATCTACTTTATTTTATTTTATTTCATGACCATAACACTCGTCGTCCTCCATCGCTCGATTTCAACAGTACATTTTGGCACTTTTATGACTCCCGGATCAGACCACAAGCAAATGCCTTGGACTTTCCTATCGCCAACATGCCTCTTTACTCGCATATCTCAGCCACGGAGACTTGGAAATGCACAGACTGCACCAAACTGCGACAGACAGTGGCTTTATTTGAAACGAGACTAGCAGCATTAGAAAAATGCAAAGGACTCCTCCAGGATACAGTGCCGATGGGTGAGTTTGCTGAGCAAACTCAGACAAATACACAACAAGACGATCTAAGCTACACTGTATCATTCCCGAAGCTGGACAAGAGAGACAGTTCCAGCTGCATCTCACTAGCACAGAGTCGGCGCTAAACCCAAACAACATACCAAAGTGAAATCAACAAGTTTCACTCGACGCCAAAATACTAAGCTACCCAAAGCTAAAGTTGCATGTACCATCTGGATTAGCCCTCACTGAAGTCAACCCTGCCGCTGAAGAACCGGTGCCTGCCACTTCAAGAGTCCACATACGTGCCTGCCACCCATGCACCCCTGAGCTCCAAGATGCGTCCGGACAAACGGTGCGGACAGAGACCGACCATAAACCCGTTGCCAGAGAGGCGAGCTGTGCATGCATCGGCCACCTGTGCACCCCTGAGCCCCAAGATCTGTCCAGATGGATGGTGCGGACAGAGATGGAACAAGAACCAGTCGCCATGGAAGCGAGGCTGCGCATGCATCTGCCACCCGCCACCTCAAGATCCAACAAAGGGCCATCTCACAGAAAGCAGATAGAAATGAGACACTCTGATTGTAGGAAACTCAACCATATAAGAATATTAAACCGGTAAGACGATCAAAAAATGCTACTTCCCAGATGTGATGGTTAGTGATTATCATACAGAAAACTAGCCACAATTATATTGGAAATCCCCCAAATCTCTTATTGTGCAATGCAAGGAACTTAATAATATTTGGAAGTGAACCAGTCAGAACTTTGAAGAGGGGATCAAACACTGATCCTATTGGACACACTCGACAAAAATAAGTCATTCATCAGTGGACCCAGTTGAAAGGGGAATAAACAGATTTAGTCCTCTACTTGCACTAAATGCATGGCTTTCCAGAGTCTGCAATGAAAGAGGAAGGGGCTTTATTGACAATTTCAACGTGTTTCGGGGGCGCAAATATCTTTTCAGAAAAGATGGCCTACACTCAAACAGGTGAGGCTCACAACTTCTCTTCTCGCTCTCCCACACATCTACCCAGTGGCGGTTCTACATGGAATTACACCCCGGGCGAGACCCCTCCAAGTCCGCTTGGAGTTTTTTTTTCTTTTTTTTTTACTAAATAAATGAAAGACAAACTGTGCACAATTGCAAAAAAACTTTTATAGAACCTTTAAATAGGTAATCAATGTGCACAATTATGCACAACACAGTATAAGTTAAACACAACAACAAGTGGAAAAAATATCAGATATATAGAAAAAAATGAAGAAGAGCAGAGAGAACATTAAAAAATACTATACAAAAAAAGAGCAGAGATACAATAATATAAAATATTAAGGATAATATACAAATACAAAATAGAATAAAATAAACACACATGTAAAAACACACTTAAGAAAATCTAATTATTACACTATTGCACTATTAATATTCATATAAAATAGAGGAAGCACTAAAATACAATACAAAGTGGTGTGTCTTATGCTTCGGGTTTAATAATACAATTAGATACTGGTTTGGAGTCACTGGGTCACATGAAATGGAAACTATTGGAAAAAACTGCAAGTATTTTGTATTGATATTTTTACGTGAAGAAATATTAATTGACAGTCCCTCAATCAGTTTCCAGCGATTCACCGCGCGGGCTCTGCGAGGTGCGCTGACCGTTCTCCTGCTGAGCTATTGCGCCGGCAAATCTCTGTGAAGTCGCGGCTGGAAACTGGATTGAAATATCCGTCGAATATCCAACCTAAATCTATTCTTCACCGCGGTGCAACTAACCGTAGAATGCTCAACAGCGCACCGTAGAAATTACATTTATGAAGGGCGATGATAAAATGATGATGTTCAAGTTTTTCTTCTCGCTTTGGGCGCCTTACTTAGGCAACCAAACACAACAGATCAGCGAATCTGTGATAATGATCAGTGTGCGCGCGAGAGCAATGACCGTCTTCGTTTGTCTTCCTGTTTATGGACGGGTGAGGATAAACCCCGCCCCCTGCCCGCTGGCGTAAAGCGGTTCCGTTCTAGCCCAGCTCCACAACTGGGGCTTGAGTTGAACCGGTTTTTAGGGGCCGGAGCCAGTTCTTTGGCGGTGTGAAACCAAAAGCCTGGCTCTAACTCCGAACCGGCCCGCGGAACGGGCTCCGAATTTTGCGGCGGTGTGAAAAGGGCCAACATAGATGTCACCTTCTTAGCAAGCAGAGGGCGCAAGCAGGAGCGCCTGCAGCCGCAGCGGGGCGCCCAATTCGCCGATTCCCCACACAGTGATATGATAGATAATAGAAAAACCGCTTCGCAACCCAGATTATTATTTTATTTATTTACTTGTTCGTTCCGCCCCCAACGTGCCTTGAAAAAGTGCCGCCCGCCGGCCACCGCCCGGGTGGCCCGTGTCTAAAACCGCCACTGCATCTACCCTGCAATGGTCTGACACACACGCCACAGTCAGAGCACGGGTTGAGAAGAAGCACAAGACTACAGCCCCCACCACGCACCCCCCCCCACACATCTACTCTGCACTGTCTGACACCCAGATAGCAGACGGACCACAGACCTTGAAGAGAGACAACAGCCTGCCCGACGCCATGGACACCGTGCCTTCCCCCATCGCTGATGCTGGCTTGGCAAGGAACGGCCACCTCCTCCTCTGCACTCCCCCATCGACGATGACCTCCAGCCTCATCTCTCCCCATAGCCACAACAACAAACTCCAGCTCCCCTGTCTCCTCCCTTGTGATTTTCCAGCTGAAATTTAAGAAAATTGGAATATGGTTGGCATCAAACTGGCATTCTGTGTCAATGATAGCATCGCACGTCATGGCCACTGGCTGATAACACCAAAGCGGAGGGCACCCCAGCCCCCCGACCCCCTGTACTGAAAGTAGTCATGAGTATTACTGAGACAAAAAAGGGTTCAGCGGTAGACACAGTATAAAGGAAGTTTTGCATAATCTGCTGAACCCAAGGTTGCCTTCGTAAAAACATGGCAACTTTTGCATTCCTGCTGTAACCACTAAGAGAGTAGACAAAGGGAAACTTAGACACACTGCTAATCTCACAAATATCATACCTATTGCCTCCAAACCAAAAGCAACCTTAAAGCCTATCAACAACACCATCAGGATGGGTCTACCTGATGTTAGGTCTCTTAATAGCAAATCATTTTTAGTTAATGATTTTATTACCACTTCTAAACTGGATTTTGTGTTTTTAACTGAAACATGGCTGGAGCAAAATAACAGTGCAACCTTTCTGATAGAGACAGCTCCTCCCAACTATAACTTTTTGATGCTCGTAGATCTGGAAAAAGAGGTGATATTTGCTGCTATATTTAAGGGTGTATGTATTTCAGGGGAAACATGTTATTTGGTTATTTTCCATAATTCGAATACCTTTGTGCTGTATTGAAATGCTCCCCAGAGTTCTCCTATTAATTATGTACAGGCCACCCACATACTCTGCAAATTTTTTCAATGACTTCATGTAATTATTGTCTAGCATCTCCACCCACTTTGACTGTCTAGTTATAACTTATGACTTCAATGTTCATACTGATGGTTTGAATGACAATTGTCCAAAAAACTTTTTACCATTTCGTATGGGCCACGCTCTGGACCTGGTTATCACAAAGGGCTCAATGTTTCTGATCTCTCTATGACTGATCCTTCCTTGTCTGACAACTTTTGTGTTTTCTTTAACGTATCTTTTATTATTCTTATTATTCCCGACATACAGACGAAAAAAATGGTTTATGAATGAAGATTCTAATTTACTTCTTAAAATGGCCATCCCCTTGCTACCACCTCTCAACAAATGTTCTGCTGATGATCTTGTAGAAAACTTTAATTTGAAAATTTTGAAAGTAGTAGATGTCAGTGCACCTTATAAGGTTAAAACGATTTCTGGAAAGCAAAAGGTACCCTGGAGAAAAGCTGCTTCTGTAACAGCACAGAAAAAAGAATGCAAGAACGCTGAACGCATCTGGCATAAAACAAAACTTCATATCCACCATGATATCTATAAGGAGAGCCTCCGTGCCTACAATTTAGACTGAAAAAGTCCTAGAGAAACATATTTCTCCAATATCATTAAAACCAATACTAATTATGCAAAAACCCTATTTGCAACTGTTGACAGACTGACCAACCGCCCAACACAAATTCCCCCCCATCTCCATTCCACGCAGAAATGCAATGAGTTTGCAGCTTTTTATACTGATAAAATTGAAGGCATCAGATGCGCCATCAATATCTCCACTTCAAACAAAAATGTTGGAATACCACCCTTTTCAGGCAAAAGTAACGTGGCAAGGATGGCATGATTTATTGTTATAGACTCTAAAACTCTTGTGGAAACCGTGACACAACTAAAGCCATCCACCTGTTGCCTTGATACTTTACCTACCAACCTCTTTAAGAATGTTTTCGACTGCCTAGCAATAGACACTTTGCAGATAGTTAACAACTCTCTCCAGTCAGGCAATTTCCCAAAAGCCTTGAAAGCTGCAGTTATTAAACCCCTTTGAAAAATGCGGAGCCTAGATGCCTCTATTATTAACAACTACAGACCAATATCAAATCTACCCTTCATAATTAAAATCATTGAGAAAGTTGTAACTTAGCAACTTAATCACTTCCTGGCATGAAGTGGTTGCTATGACACCTTCCAATCAGGATTTTGACCCCTGCACAGCACTGAGAACGCGCCTTATATAAAGTTGTAAAACGACATTCCGTCTTAATAACAGACTCTGGCAAAACCTCAATACTAATGCTACTAGACCTCAGTGCTGCATTCGACAAGACCATACATTACTTTTGGACAGGTAACAAAACTGGGTGGGGCTTTCAGGCACAGTCTTAGATTGGTTCAGGTCCTACTCACAAAACAGGAACTACTTTGTTTCCATTGGCGACTTTGTATCAGAATCAACCAACGTGACATGTGGAGTCCCACAAGGTTCGATCTCAGGACCCTCAAATCATGCAAAATAACAATATTGATCATCATTGCTATGCTGATGACACGCAAATCTATGTATCGCTATCACCAAATGACTATCGGCCGATAGATCTAATAGAGATAATTGTGTTTGGTGCTAAAACGGAAAGGCTTAAAGTAACCCAGCACCTTCACTCTCTGTCCCTAAAAACTCTTAATCAAAGCCAGAAATCTAGAGGGTCATTCATGGATTCAGATTTACATTTCGACAGTCCCATCAAATCAGTTACGAAATCTGCATATTGTCACCTTTAAAATGTAGCAAGGCATAGAGGGCTCATGTCCACCGAAGACTTACAAAAACTTGTACATGCCTTTATCACTAGTAAGCTTGATTACTGCAATGGTCTCCTTACAGGTCTCCCAAAACAAACTCTAAGGATGCTTCAGCTTGTTCAGATTGCTGCTGCTAAAGTTCTAACAAAGACCAAAAAATGTTACAAAAATGTTAAAAAATCATTACATTGGCTTCTTGTAGGTCAAAAAATTTATTTTAAAATCATGTTGCTAACCTATAAACAGTGTTGGGAAGGATAGAATTTTAAAATGTATTCAGTTACAGAATAATACAGAATTCATGCCAAAAGGTAATATGTAACGTATTCCATTTCATCACTCAATCTGAGTGATGAGCAGGGCTCAACAATAAGGATTGCCCGACGTCCCGGGGCAAGTAAAACACTGCGTCGGGCAAGTAACTATGACAACCCGCTTGCCCGTTCGGGCAAGTGGAGGACTCGAAGCAAAAAAATATATATATATTTGAATGTGGCTTCGGCCAATCAAAATCGAGATCGTGAGACTCCCGGCAGGTAGCGGGCCTGCCGCAGTCAGTTGATGAAGAACTAGATGGCTGCGTACGAGCTCAAGCGTAAGCAAGCTTTTCAAGCATCCTGGAAGTAGGAGTTCCCCTGCCCTGGATTATACTCAAGGATGTGGAGGAATCACCAACTATGTTCTGCGAGGTTTGCCTTAAAGGTACAATCCCGGGCGGCTGGATTTACTGGACTAACGATTTATTTTTCGAATTGCACACCCTCCCCTCCATCCAATCAGGAATCACAAAAGCCACGCCCCTCCCTTTGCATACCAGTGCGCATGCGGCAGAACAGCGTGCACCGTTGAACTGACAGAACGGGATCCATCCAACCAAAGTTGTCTGAAAACTAAATTTGATTGGTCGGCCAATTTTTAGCCCCTACTCCTTACACAGATGACCAAAATTACGTCATTGATATGTCAAATTACTAACGTGATCAATTACTGTCTAATACTTAACCGATATACTCAGATTTTTATATTTTTGCCACAAAATGAGCCGCCCGGGATGGTACCTTTAAGTTCCCCCCAGAGAGAGAGGAGAGAGAGAATGTGTTAAATGCATCGGCAGTGTGTTTTCCAGCATACGTTTTATGTGGGGGTGTCTGTCCAAATTCCCAGACGGTTCCAACAAATTTCTTTGGTAGTCTTGGGGTTACCGCTAATCAAACAATAATTTCCATAATGCGCGCAGCTGAGCGGGTGCCTGTTACATCCAAAGAGGCATATGCGTTGTAGAACTGGATCGGACCGAGGTGCGTTCGCTTTCTCATCTCAAGTAAAACGTACGGTTAGTTTGGAAGCGAACCGAGGCAAGCTGTTCAGGGAGGTCTTGGTCGGCTGATTTGGTTCACATCGAAGTGAGGTGGTATGGCATTCCCAACCAAACGCAAAGTACCGAACAAAGGGACCAAACTAGGTTTAGCGCGCACTAAATGCTGTTGGTGTGAAAAGTCACGAATAAACTGCTGAGACAATAAGTATCGTCATGTAATCCCATTGATTTCAACAATGTAACTGTTATTACTAAATACCAACTATTTAAAATTGTAACTGTAAACGGAATACAGTTAGCTATCATTTGTATCTGAATACGTAAAGGCCGGTACATGTATGCCGTTACTCCCCAACACTGCCTATAAATCCCTACATGGTTTTAGGCCCAAAATATTTAACTGATGTGCTTCCACTATATAAGCCTTCTAGACCACTAAGATCTTCTGAGACCAAACACGTAAAACACGAAACATGGGGAAGCAAGATTTAGTTGCAGGATCTAGCTATGCAAACAAATAGCTGGGATGGAACTCCCTGAGGAGTGTTAGACTTGGCCCAACTCTGAGCACTCCTTAAAACAAGACTGTAGACTTATATGTTTGCTTTACTTTCTGCTAAATCTTAAATACATTGCATGTTCTAAAAAGCTCTTTAAACTTTGCTCTTTATTTTCTATTTTTATTACTAAAAATTGCCTTTTTTAACTTTCATTTATTTTATATTTTACTCAGAAAGATACATGGTCTATACCAGAAGCCTAGTATCTGGTTGGAGTTCCAGAAGAGAAAGACCAGTTCCTTATAGTCGGGTTGGGAGTCCCCAGAGAAAGGACCAAGTTTCCTTTAGGTCGGTTGCGAGGTCTCAGAGAAAGGCACTGAGTACTGTCTGGTAGGAGTCGTATGTCTGTCTGGGGTGTGGAGTCCCAGAATAAGGCCTTTTGGTTGTGGTTAGAGTCCCGACGTGTGTCATGGTTAGAGTACTAGAATCTGGGTTAGAGTCCTAGAATAGAGTACTAGTATCCGGGTTGGAGTCCCAGAGAAAGAAGCAAGTTGCTTTAGGTCGGGTTGGAGTCCCAACGTGGGTACCAAATTCCTTCAGGTCGGGTTGGAGTCCCAACGTGGGTACCAGAGAGACTGTTGATCTGATCTTAAATACATTGCGTTTTCTATTTTACTCATTTCTTTGCATATTTTTTCCTCTACTTATTTTGTATCATTGTATGACAATATTTACGGTATATGTGAAACACTTTGAGTCTGCCTTGTGTATGAAAAGTGCTATATAAATAAAGTTGCCTTGCCTTCTAAATAAATTCTACATATTTATGTATGTACATGTATATGGGCATATATATACACACCACACACACACACGCACGCGCACGCACGCACGCACGCACACACACATTCTGAAGGACTGAGCAGTGCTGTGGTTAAACTAACCTACAGCTGTAGGGCTTCCTGGGTGTCCTGTATAAACTGTGTATGTCAAATCTGTGTGTCTGTGTGTGTGTGTGTGTAGAGCGTGTTTTTGAGGACCATGAGAACCTGGTGGAGAACCTCCTGAACTGGACGAGAGACGGACAGAACCGGCTCATGTTCACCGAGCGCATGGAGAAGTACGCCGTCTTCAAGAACCCTCAGGTATGGCTCACTGGACGAGATGAGGCAGTTTTAGGACGGGTAGAGAGCATTATCCGCGCCACAATCTACCAGAACCTATTTGCCAGTCTTTGTCACATGACCTGCTGTGTTCCACATGCTGGGAGCTCCAGGCTGTGGTTCCGCTGGAGGCTCCAGGCTGTGTTCCTGCTGGGGGCTCATGGCTGTGGTCCACATACTTCGGACTCCAGGCTGTGATCCATATGTTGGGGGCTCCAGGCTGTGTTCCCGCTGGGGGCTCCAGGCTTTGGTCCACATGTTGGGGGGCTCCAGGCTGAGTTCCCGCTGGGGGCTCCAGGCTTTGGTCCACATGTTGGGGGGCTCCAGGCTGAGTTCCCGCTGGGGGCTCCAGGCTGTGGTCCACATGTTGGGGGCTCCAGGCTGAGTTCCCGTTGGGGGCTCCAGGCTGTGGTCCACACGGTCCGCCACTTCCTGGTCTTCAGACCAGGACCTTGGTTTTTTTACATGGAACATTCGATTGGCCCTCGACACTCAACATATGTCATCATATGGTCCGGCAGAAGTCCATATAGATATTTATATATATATACATACAGTCAGTGTTGGGGGTAATGATATTACTTTTTTGGGTGATGAAGTAAAGTAACGCATAACATTTAAAATATTGGTAACTACACTACTTTACTAGACTATAGTAACACGCTTTCCTGAGTTACCCAAGCCCTGTTTGTCTGCGTGTAAAGTTCTGATCTGTTTGTGGTTGCAGGGCATGCGGGCTGCCTGTGTGTCTGCAGCGCCTGCTTGCCTCTGACAACCGTTTTGCCATAGCGTTCGCATTTGATGACGAGCTGCTTGTCAAAGGAGTGTTCAAGTGTTGGAGCGCAGAAGCAGGTGACACAGAAAGACAGGCTGGTTGCAAGGGGTTCATTGTTTGAAGACATGCTTCCCTGGTCGACTATTGAAATCGCCAGATTTGGGAAAAATACTAGATGAATACCCGTGACTCGCAAGCCAACATCCAACAGGAAAACATTTCCATTACCTGAACAGTGTTATACCGACATGGAATCAAAAGCTCAAAATAATTTTCGAGTTCCTCCCTGGATGATGTGTCCACCACCACGGACATTTGGTCCACAACAACAAAAGTTACTTAGGAATGACGGTGCACTGGATTAGACAGCATTGCTTTTAAAACTTGGAGAAGGCTGCTCTTTGCCTGCAAGACTGGGTGAGGAGGAAGACACACTTACGATTGGTCATAGCTTGCGAAATAGATCAGGTTCATTCAGCCTTTGGACCACATAAAGTATGTGTCACTGCCGCTTAAGTGCATTTCTGTTTTAATTGTTTGGGATAAAGGGACCTTTTTATATTCGTCATTGGCCACTTCATTTTTGTTCTCATGTTTCCCAAAGCCTGTGTTTTGAAACTTGTGGGTTGCTTCTGATTGACTCAACGCAAGCCTACTGTTATCCTGTTGTTTTGGATTTTTACAGTGAGGCATTTCTTTTGTGCAGACAGGGATATTGTTCTTCCATATGGTTTATATGCTATTTTGTATAGATTTATACAATTAACACTAAGTGATTATAGGGCTATGATGTTTGTCCATGTATCTAGGCCTAGAGTAAATTAAGAAACAGGAACGAGAAGTAATAAGTAGTGAAGTTTCAAATGCAGTAAGTAGTAAAGTAATCTCATAACAATTCACAGAAGTAACTAGTTATAAGTTACTAATTACTTTTTTGAGTTACTACCCCAACACTGCGTACAGTATATTATATTTAATTACCTGGTATTTGTGTGTTCTTTGTAGTACCAGTGTTTGCCAACAAGATGTATGCGCATACACATCAGGATGGTGTACAACCACATTAGCACAGTACATGCTTACATCAACATAGTGCCTCTCAGAAACATCTCTGGAATCACCTTGGGGGAAACACTGGTAGGACTATGTCATATAGTGTGAACGACTTTATGAGCTGTGTGTATTTGTGTATAGCTACATGATATTTTGTGTATTTGTGTATAGCTACATGATATTGTGTGTATTTGTGTATAGCTACATGATATTGTGTGTATTTGTGTAGAACTACTTGTTGGGGCGGAAGGAGACGTGTGAGATGGCTGACCGGAATAAAGAAGCCTTACTAGAGGTGATCATCATTGATTTACCTTCACCTCCCTCTGCCTCTCTCTCCCCCTACCTTCCAACGCTCTACTGCCCTCTAATGCCCTCTCCCTGTACCACTCTACTGCCCTCTAACATTCTACTGCCCTCTACCGTTCTCCCTCTAACACGCTACTGCCCACTCCCTACCTCCCTTAACACTCTACTGCCCTCTACTGCTCTCCCTTTAACTCTCTACTGCCCTCTAGCGATAATATATATATATATATATATATATATTTAAAATATGTAAATGTGATTATGGGCTATAAAAATAAATAAATAAGGTTGTTTTTTTAATACATTCATATTAATATATTAAAAAATATTAAAATTGACAAACCATTGACCATTATTATATAATGAATACCAAGTTAGTTGGTAGTAAAAATATAAACTGATGGAATAGAATCAATGGATCTAGCAAGCGGAGCTTAGCGTCTGTCCTGCTCGCCTCGCCCATATATTTATTAAAGTAATGATCTCCTATTTACTTGTATCTCGAACATTGCAGTAGCAAGCTTCTGTGTCAATCTCCTCGGGATATAATGTCTCTAATATAGATCCTATTTAAGTTAACGCAATGCTAATGAGGTGCCGTAGACCCTTTTAAGTTCACTCAGTGGCCAATGTCAATGTTTACCTCCGTCTCCCTGGGGAACACCAGGGATTGTTGATATTCATAGAACTTCTTCAATTTCATATTTATTAGATAAGACCGGTTTCATATTGCAGAACTATCTGACACCATGGCACTCTTTCAAATAGCTGTTTTTT
>OLKM01001933.1:15181-94946 GCA_900291075.1 Melanogrammus aeglefinus
CCCTTCACCAACAACCCTGTCACGCACAACCCCCAATTAGAGATTCAATAAAACGAGTTCTCTTCTCTCCCATTTCTTAAGTATGGGTGTTCATCCTCTAATGCATCCTTGTTTTAGATAAGATTGTTTCTGAGGTAGAGTTCTGTTCGATAAACTCAAACAGTTCGATTACTCTCAGCTGTTCGCTGAGAAATATAAACCAACTGCGAAACCGTGGAATGATGTTTATTCACGTAGTGCAGTGCAAGCCGAACAAACATTGACTGGTACCAGACCAACTGGAATGGAAGAAAGAATGATCAATACATATAACAGATAACAATAATTATAGGTCTATGAATGTAGTTAACCACTATAGATGATCAATACATATAACAGATAGCGATAATTATAGGTCTATGTATCTTCTTTATGCCTTTAGACACCTGTTTTGAAAACGCTTTTTGCCTCACCTTTTTTCTGCAATTTTCTTTACAAACTGTTAGGAGCACATAGTATTCTTGGTATCACATATCACTCTCTCTCTCTCTCTCTCTCTCTCTCTCTCTCTCTCTCTCTCTCTCTCTCTCTCTCTCTCTCTCTCTCTCTCTCTCTCTCTCTCTCTCTCTCTCTCTCTCTCTCTCTCTCTCTCTCTCTCTCTCTCTCTCTCTCTCTCTCTCTCTCTCTCTCTCTCTCTCTCTCTCTCTCTCTCTCTCTCTCTCTCTCTCTCTCTCTCTCTCTCTCTCTCTCTCTCTCTCTCTGTTTTTTAATGTGTGGTGTGTGTGTGTGTGTGTGTGTGTGTGTGTGTGTGTGTGTGTGTGTGTGTGTGTGTGTGTGTGTGTGTGTGTGTGCAGGAGTGTTTTGGCGGTGGCTCTGTGTCGGTGCCAGAGATGGAGGGTGTGTTGTGGTTGAAGGAAGATGGGAAGAAGTCGTGGAAGAAGCGCTACTTCCTTTTGCGAGCGTCGGGGATCTATTACGTCCCCAAAGGCAAAGCCAAGGTCAGCCTTCCAATCACATGCCCCTAATATAGACCTCCCCCATCACCCATGACACCCAATCAGACAGCAATGAAAACTTGTAGTGTACACCTGCCACCTTTATTATAGTCATGATTATTATTTAGTGTGTGTGCTTTGCGTGCCTGGTGTGTTTGCAGGCATCCAGGGACCTGGTGTGTTTCCTCCAGCTGCACCATGTCAACATCTACTATGGTCAGGACTACAGGAGCAAATACAAAGCGCCCAGTGACTACTGCCTGGTGCTGAAGGTAAGGCTCACACGTTCTGCTCTCTGCCAGAACACACAAGGCTTGTGAGGCCCTGACATAGCTGATACTACACATGTGCATTAAGCGTGTCCACATATCCACTGGAGGGCTAAACTGGCCAGACGACCGTACTGAATTTAACATAAGACATTAGTTTCCTCTCTAGATGTTTCATATTTAGCAAGTGGGCCTTTCAGTTACGACCAGACCTCATGCAATGAAGCCAATGAGGCCTCCCCAGTGTAGTAATGCCAATCCCACAACACAACTGCTGTCGTGTTTTTGCTTGAGGGGTTACAAAAGGAATGGCCTACAAAAGGTTAGGAGGAGAAAGGTAGGATATAATAATAATATAATAATAATAATAATAATAATAATAATAATAATAATAATAATAATAATAATAATAATAATAATAATAATAATAATGGCAACACTGACATTCAACTTCTTAATTATATCATTATGAAAGAAAAAATAATAATCACTCAGTTTAGAACTCTAATCTGCCCATATCACGCACAATGATTTTTTTTATAGGCACTGTTAAATAATTAAAGAGAAGTATTTGTTTGAGGAAAATGTCAACACTTGTATTATAGTTATATGAACAAACTAATGAGAATGATTCAGGGCAGTTGAGTTAACTCCACTTTTCACATAGAGAAGAGGGGAGACATATTGATGTAAGAATGATTCATCAAGAAGCACACAATTAAGAACTCTACACAAAAACACTTGTGTGCGCTAAACCTTTTATATTTTAGCCTATTGTACATTTGATTGATTTGTTTAAGACTTTATATATAAAGTATGAAGTATATATATTACATTTGTATTTTGTTTGTTTCAGGTAGAGAGAATATGCACAACTGTATCAGCAATGATGAATTCAGTTTGACCTTCAATATTCCCCCTTTTCTGATTCCTAATCTTAATGTGTCGGGCTGGGCGGGGCTCGGACAGAACGTGTTCGGGCTTGGGCCAGTTTGGGTCGGGCTTGATTTTCTGGGTCCGATCTAAGCTCTATCATGTACCCAAACACGACGGCGTTTGGGTTGCCTACTCTCCTCGAACTCCCACAACAAATACAGCGCAGCGATGGTGGTGATCTCAGCCATGTTTGTGGAGCAAATGAAAAGTAGCGGGGGAAAATAAGTTTTGGGAGGGCTCTTCTAGCTGCGTAGGCGCTGAACCATTTTTGTGACGCACAATGATCAAGCCTCAGGTTAGGCGCGTTATGCGTGTAATCTTACGCATGTTCGGTGTGTCCGTATCTTTAGACACCACCGCTGTCCTGCAGTACTCATAGTTCTGTCTGTTGCACTCTGTATTGGTACACATGTACCTGTGTGTGTGTGTATGCAGCATCCTCAGATACAGAAGAAGTCTCAGTACATCAAGTATCTCTGCTGTGATGACGTCAGAACGCTCCAACAATGGGTCAACAGTATTCGTATCGCCAAGGTAACAAATTAAATTGAATCTCTATTTGTGTTATATAGCTATATATCATCTGAGTGAATATATGTGTGTGTATGTGTGTCTGTGTTGTATAGCAATATATAATCTATGTGTGTGTGCGTATGTGTGTGTATGTGTTTAATTACACTGTAGTATTATACTACAATATAGTATGCAGTATTATACATAGTATATATTACTTTTACAGTAGTATGCAGTATAGTACAATTCATCAGTAGTAATTTGTCTATAATATAATCTAAATTGTATATAATATATAGTAATTTGTGTCTGTGAGTTGTATTTTATCTGTAGTAATATGTGAATTAGTTGATTATTAACAATTAACAAGATTTATTAACAATTAACAAGATTTGTGTCAATCTGTGAGTTGTTAATAATCGGAAGTAATCAGTGTTTTAAATAATCTGTGAGTTGTATATAATATATAGTAATCTGTATTGTGTAATCAAAGTTTTATATAATATGTAGTAATTTGTGTATTGTATAATCTTTGAGTTGTATTTAATCTGTAGTAATCTGTGTATTATATAATATTAGTTGTATACAATCTGTAGCAATCTGTGTCTTACATCATCCGAGTTGTGTATAATCCGTAGTAATCAGTGTGTTATATAATCTGTTAATCTGTGGTTTGTATAAACTCTGTAATAATAGTTGTATTGTATCATCCATTAATATGTGAGTTGTTTATACTCTGTGGTAATCTGAGTATTATTTAATCTGTTAATCGTTGAGCTGTATACAATTTTCAAAATAGTCGTATTATATTATCTGTTAGTTTATGAGTTTTTGTATACTCTGTAATAATAGTTTTATATATATTATCTGTTAATCTGTGAGTTGTAAATACTCCGTAATAATAGTTGTATAATATCATTTGTGTTTATCTCAGTACGGGAAGCAGCTGTACCTGAATTTCCAAGAGGTCACTAGAAGATCAGACGCAGCATATGATTGGTCCTCACTGTCTTCTTCCTCCATCCAATCAGGATCCAGCAACTCAAGCCTGCCAGGTACCTGCCTGTCTCTCCAGCTCTCTGTCTGTCTTTCTATCTGTCTCTCTCTCTAGCTTCCTGTCTGTCTGTCTCTCTAGCTCCCTGTTTGTCCGTCTGTGTCTCTAGCTCCCTGTTTGTCTGTCTGTCTCTTTAGCTCCGTGTCTCTCTGTCTGTCTGTCTCTCTAGCTCCCTGTCTATCTGTCCGTCTGATTGGGTTTAAAGGTCACATGTCTGTCTCCTCCAGAGTCTCAGTCAAACCACTCCAGCCAATCGGACAGTGGCGTCTCAGAGATGACATCATCATGCCATGCCCGCTCTCAGAGTGTGGTCAGCTCCATCTTCTCTGACGCCTGGAGGAGAGGAGAGGTACGGACAAACCCACACACACACCACCTACACACACAACCACACACGCACACGCACACACACACACACACACACACACACACACACACACACACAACACACACACACACACACACACACACACACAACACACACACACACACACACACACAAACACACACCACACACACGCACACACACACACACACACACACCTCATACACGCACATACACGCACATACACACACACACCACATATAGTTGGGTTGTGACTTTAAAGGGGACATATTATACCACCAGGTGTGAATGTGATTAGCCATTACAAGTCGTTTTGAAAATGTGCAGCTTCTGACATCACAGGTGGGCTTGTCCACCTCGATGTATGACGGATAGTTTGCTACAACGTTTGCTACAGTCCACTGTGTAGGCTTGTAGACTGATCTATCCAGCACACATCTCGGTGGACACGCCCACCTGTACATTTTCAAAACGGCTTGTAATGGCTAATCACACTCACACCTGGTGGTATTCGTCCCTTTAATAATAATCAAACTATAGTTTGGGTGTGACTAGACTTTAATAATAATCTGACTAGAATCAAAGTCTCTATGTCCGTTTATCCTTCCTTTTCTTGACCTCCCCTAATCACCCGATGGACTAACCCCTGGGCGGGGGGAGGACCCTGGCAGGGCGGATCCAGTGGTAGGGTGGGTCCAGTGAGAGGACTCTGGCAGGGGTCCAGTGGGCGGTTGATGAGCGGTTTTTACCAAACACACCGCAGGCCAAGCAATCAGCCGATTCCAAACAGACCCATTTTGAACAGGCTCTTCACTTTTTATATAGTTCATAATAATAATGTATCCATTGCTCTAACACAGTGCTGATATATGTAAAACGTTTTATAGCATTATGTTTATTTATGTGATGCTTTAAAGGACCACACCGGAAACCATCGTTACATCTTTCCTGACTTCACTTAAACGGCCGTTATCAATTGAATATGATTAAATTGAACCCTGGGTACCGACCGTCTGAGGCGGTCCTGTATCTGGTGAATAACTGGGTACAGACCGTATGAGGTTTAGAATCCAATGGTGGATCCTAAACCTCCGATAGATCATAGCAGGGGACCCTTCAGTGATCCTTGCGGTCTTCTGCTGGAACAAAGCGTTCTGTTTGAAGGACCTGAGGCCGATGTTGACTCTCTCTCTCTCTCTCTCTCTAGATGCTGAGGATTGACCCAATCAGTCGACCAATCCCAGTCCAGATACCCAGCATGCCGCAGTACCCCCCCTCTCAACCCCCCCCCTCTCGAAACAGCTACACAGGCAGCACCTCCCCCTCCGAGGAGTGTCCCCCCGTGCCCCCCCCTGCCCAACTCCTCCCCCATGGCGCCCCCTGGGGTGCAGTTGAAAGTACAGCACCCTGGCCCACCCCCTCCCCCGGGCCCAGTCCGCCGGTCCCCTCCCCCCCATGGCCCCCGCGCTCTGCCCGACCGCCCCGGGGTACAACACCCTCCCTGCCTGCTCCTACTGCACCCCCCTCCCCCGCCCCAAACCCTTCCTGCCCCCGTCTTCTCCGCCCTGACGCTGGGAACTCGCTCCTCCTCCCCCCCCCGCCAGAGGAGGAGGAGGAGCTCCCCCCTCCCCCCTCCCCCTCCCTCTCCCCATCCCCCCCCCCACTCCTCTCTCTGCAACGCCGGCCTGCAGGAGTTCCTCTCCCACAAGTTCCCCCACATGGAGTACGACTTCAGCTCCCGCCAGGAGGACTCTCCTCCCCCTCCCCCTCCCCCTCCCCAGCTCTCTCCCCCTGCCTCCCTCCAGTTCCTCCCCCCTGCTCCTCCCAAGAGCTTCAGCGGAGGCTTCCCGCCACAGACAGCCCGCAAGCCCTCTGGCCCCTCCTCACTCCCCCTCGCCGTCTCCCCGCTCTCCCCGCTCTCCCCCCTCTCCCCGTCTCCCCCATCACACAGCCATGGACCAATGAGGAAGCAGCAGAGCTTCTCTGCAGGTCACTCCCCCAGCCAGCCCCCCCCCAACCCTCCCCAAGCAGCACAGCCTCTCCTCCCGGCACCTCCCCCTCTCCACTCCCGCTTCCTCCCCCTCCTCTTCGTCCTCACTCTCACTGGTTGCCGCGGCGACCTCCTCCCTGGTCAAACAGATAGTGAACCAATTCCCAGGGAACTCCCCCCCCTCCTCCTCCTGCTCCGCCCCTCTATCCCCCCCGGCCGTCAAAGCCAAGCCCCGGTGGGGGCGGGGGGGCAGTGTGGCGCTCCTCTCCCCAGAGTTCCCCCCTCCCCCCTCGGAGAGCGACTTCCCCCCTCCGCCCCTGGGAGTGGGGGGCTGCTCCTCCAAACCCCGGCCCCCTGCCCCCCAGAGGGCCTCCACCGTGCGGGTCGACTCCCAGGAGGAGCGGCCCAAGAAGGTGGACAGTCTGGTCAGCATGTTTGCCCAGACGCCCCCCCCCTCCTCCTCTGGCGCCGGCTCTCCTTCCAAAGACTCCTCATCCTGCCCCTCCTCCTCCACTCCTCCCAAGCCGGGCAAGCTGAACCTGGCCACGCTGCCCCTGGTGCTGCAGGGGCTGCAGACAGGACAGCACCGCCAGCCCTCCCCCCAATCCCCTCCTCCGCATCACCTCCACTCCTCCCCCGACTACTTCCCTCCTCCTCCCAGCGACTCGGAGCTGTTTCCTCCTCCTCCTCTCCACCGAGTGGAGTTTGCCTCCCCTCCCTCCCGCGTGGCCGTGGTCAACCCCCAGCCCCAGCAGCCCTCCACCTCCACCCCCGCGTCGTCATGGAAACAGGGCGGCTCTCTGAAGAAGGGGGCGGGCGCCGCGCCCAGCAGGAGGAGCAGCGGCACGCCCCTCTCGTCTCCCCCTCTCTCTCAGACCCCGCCCCCCTCCCTCGCCTCCTACTGCCCTTCCCCTGTGCCCCCCACCTCCCCCAAGGCGGCGGCGCCCGTCCTGGCACTGCAGCCCCACTTCCTGGAGGACCTCAACCGTACGCTGAAGAGAAAGTCGGTGTCCCGGCACGGCGTCCTGGCTGCCGCCGGCCTCCTCCCCGCGCCCTCCAAGACCGAGCCCATGGGCACGGTGGACGATCTGGCCCTGCTGCCCCCCCCACCTCCGGAGCTGCTGCAGAGTCAGAAGAGGGCGGGCCACAGCCAGACCCTCTCCCGCCACCACACCCGCTCCCAGTCCGCCAAACACGCCCACATCTCAGGCTATGCAACGCTGCGCCGCGGGCCGCCCCCAGCCCCGCCCAAACGGGACCAGAACACCAAGCTGACCGGGGAGTGGTAGGGGCCCCAGACCAGGACTCAGACTGGCCCACAGGCGGTCTGGACCCCTGGACCAGGACTCAGATCGGCCCACCAGGAGGTCCTGACCCCCCGGACCAGGACTCAGACTGGCCCATAGGCAGTATGGACCCCTGGACCAGAACTCAGACCGGCCCACCACGAGGTCCGGAGCCCCCCGGACAAGGACTTAAGGACCGAGCAGATCCAGGAGGTCCTGACCCCCCGGAGCAGGACTTGAGGACCGAGCTGACCCAGGAGGTCCTGACCCCCCGGACCAGGACTTGAGGACCGAGCTGACCCAGGAGGTCCTGACCCCCCGGACCAGGACTTGAGGACCGAGCTGACCCGCTTCCATCTCCCTGTCTGTCCCCTTGTTGTCCTTCCACTGCGTGTTCACCCCCCAGTCCTCATATATAATACCCTGATCATACTAGAACACCCACCCAGCTTTCCCAGGTTTAGCAGCTTAGCATTAAAATATAATCGAGTGGACGACGGACGGAGGCTTTGTGCTCCGAGCAGCATGAACCAGGAAGAGGTATCGTTACCGTAGCAGCCAGTTCAGACCAGTGTGAGGTGGGGGGGGGGCACCGTCGGAGGGAGCATTGCCATTTAAAGTTCAAATTGTGTGTTTTTATATTAGATTATTTAATACCTAAAAGCTATTGTTGTTTTTGAATTCCTTTATGTTTATGGGAAGTGTAGTACGGCCGTTGACGGGCAGTGAATCTGTGTTCTGGGAGTTGATCCATTGATCTGCGAGGTAGCCTAGCCAGCTATCCTAGTAAGTTAACCTAGTTAAAGGGATACTTCACCGGTGGAGATATGAAGGTTATATGAACTAAATAATTATAATGTATTATAAATGTGCAAAAAAAAAAAAAATGTTCATCCTAGCCTGAGAAAAGGCAAAAAGTGTCTCTCTGGCTCAAAAGTAAGAAATCCTCCAACTACCACAGTGCATTGCGCTCGCTGCACCGCCCGCCTGTCACCTTTTGGAGGGGGAAGGAGCGCGACTGGTAGCGCAAGCAAACTTTGTAAACATTTCCCCGTGATGATACGTTCTAGTTTAGACTTCTGCCCCCATTTTTTCAAATGCATCATTTGTATATTACTGTACAGCATAAAAACATTTGCTAATTACAGTAGCTCAGCATATCAAGTATTTGTACTCAACCTTTTCTCCCAAATTGAAATAAGTGTTTATCTAATACAGTAGGCACACATTTGTATAACAGCACTTGGGTTGGTAAACAAATCACAACAACCAACATGAATTTGAAGTTTTATTCATGAAAAAATATGAACTATTTACAAAAATTAAACGTGTGTTTGCTAGAGACAAAATAGTGCAGCTCATCTTGAGCATCTACTGTCTCCTTGTAGCCACATACTGCCCATCTTGTGCTGGGTAATTGGCTCTGATGGCCTGGACAACACAGGAAGCCGATACTGTCTAAGAAAGAACGAGTCCAACATTAGCAAAGCAAGATAAATTATGCCTTGAGTAGCCTATACAGCATTACACAGACTTCAGGCTAACGTAACGTAGCCTATGCTCTGCCAATAAGATCGGCTACTTTCGGATGGCTACATTGTCACGATCCCCAGGACTTAAACTATTGTAGCAAATGTGTTAGTAAAAAAACAAACACTTACTCTATGCTCAGACGTTGGTTTCTCCCGGCGGGCTTTGGCTGGCTTTTCCAGTACACTTTCTGGGTCCGGAAATATGTATCTAATACCCAACTGTTCAGATGAGGCTAAAGCCTGGGGGAGAGGTTACACACATGGCCCCGTCCCCGCCAGTTTCAGCCATTTATTCTAGAAGAAACTGGCATCGCTGAAATTCGCTGCAGCACAGGGACTCTGTGTTAGTATCTATAGGCGAACAGAGCGAACCGGCGCGCTCCGGCTGCTCCTGGCTGTATTCTGGCTCGTACGAATAGCCCAGAATGTCCAACTCCAACAATAGATTTTCAAAATCCTCTTTGGCTGTTTCACATTGCAAATTTGTTCTCTAGCTAAGCGGTGAAGAAACATGGCGGATATTGTGTTTACATCTCGTTCCTTATTGGTGGGCTCACAAATTTGCGGAACCAGTGGTTTGTGGCCCTCGGCCGTTCTAGCAGGCAAGCAAAGTTCTCCCGAGATGACGTCAAACTACGTGGTTTGTGGCCCTCGGCCACAAACCACGAGATTTGACGTCATCGCTGGAGAAAATTAGATCAGGAAAGCTGGGCCAAGGGAAGACTGAATTAGACTGAGGGAAAAAATCCTTTTTTTTTAAATTACAATTGCGATTTTAGAATGATTGAACGCCGGTTCTGGATGGGTGAAGTATCCCTTTAACTAGCCTAGCGAGCTAGCCTACTCTTTTTGATAGCTCCATGGAGGAGGGGCTTCCTCATTACAACCAATTATATAACTTTATTCATGTTTAATCATTGACTATATATTCCTTGAGTCCCAAACCAGCTGACGGTAAACTATGCTAGTATTTAGTTAGCTTGTGTTTCGACTATAGATAGTCTTTTCTAGTGAGTTTGTAAAGTACCCTTTACAGGATCCGTTGTCTGAGACAATCATTTGATTTAAATGTGTGTTTCAGCTCTCCAGACCCTGTATTCCCTGAGTGTCAGGCTTCCTGATCCGTTCAGACGTATGCATGTTGTGTCTACATTGTCACTCCTGCCAAAATGAAATAATTATTATAATGTTTCAATTCTTGTTCACGTTTTTATTTATTTTCATTGATATTACAGCATTGGGTGAATAAAGTTAACCAAAACATTAATGAGACAGAGGAGGTTGGATTGTCGTCAGATCTTAACATGAATCTTTTATCTTCATGCATCTCTATCCTGATTGGCTGCAGACGCTCATATGTTCTGTTACTTTTCTGGTCAATAAAGGACAACTTCACCCCTATTAGCCAACTCTGCTGCACATAACCACGACTCACTTATAACACACATAACACACACACGCTCATATAACCAGGGCCGTAGCACCAAATTCTGGGCCCTGCATACAAGACGTACTGATGGGCTCCCCCAGAATCCCCCCCCCCCCGTCAGAATTGTTGAGGGGGGGAAGCAATTGTTGACGGGGGGGGGGGGTGGGGGGCAGGCTCCTATGGTAGAAAATTCTATACTTTTATTTAGTTATTTATTTATTTTTATTCCCATGGGCCTCCCTCTGCCTTGGGCCCCCCGAAACTGTGTAACTTATACCCGCAGTCCAGCGGCCCTGCATATAACACACATTAAACAAACACATAACGTTCACACTCATAACACAAACACATAACACACATAACCTACACACTCACATAACACACAAACATAAAATACACACTCATATAACATACGTACACACATAACACAAACACACAACGCAAACAATGTACACACACATTCACACACATAACATACAAACATAATGTGCACAAACAATGTACACACATATCTTACACAAGTATAAACACATTCATACATAACACACACACAAAAAGAATGTACACAAACATGATGTACACATTGTGGCAACGCCCCTCGATATCGGCTGGGACTTAATGGGCACGCTCAAACACGGTTGCGGTGCAAAGGTTTAGGTCGTGCAGCGCACGCAGAAAATGGAAAATATAATGTAACTCAAGTTTCTTCCACAATGGGGCATAAGGGTGAGGGGTCTCCGGGTCAGTCCCGTCGTCGAGGTCGGCGTGGAAATCGCTCCCGACGCCTCCGGTTCAGTCCTGTTGGAAAACGCTCCAACATTAACCCAGCATGCGGCGTTCGTCCAGCATCTTTCTCCGACTCGTGTTCCTCCTCGTCTGCCTTGTGCCCAGCCCTTAAAGCTCCTCTTCCGTCTCCCTCCCCCAGGTGGTCCCAATGCCCATGATTGCCCGGGTCCGCTTGATGAGCGATCTAAGTGCAGCTGCGCTGAACGGTAAGTATCTCCCTTTGACTACCTGCCTGCGGAGAGGCCGCTGTTCAGGGTGCTGGCACGGTTTGTCCAAGACCGAAGGCATGGGGTTGCCACAACATACATATTACAAACACATAACACACACAAACATGATGTACACATGCATATTACACACACAGACATAATGTACACACACATAACATACGAAAACATAATGTAGACAAACATAATATACACACATATATTACACAAACATAATGTCCTAGCATAGAGCAGGCAGAGCCTGCTCTATGCTAGGACCCAGTAGGTCCAGTCAGGATCCCTGGTTCATCACAAAGCTGCTCCAGACTTCTGAACACAGACCAAGTGAGAAGCACTGGATTCTCATTGGCTGTGAGCATTCAGTTAGTGTCAAGCTGTCACTATCCAGTGTTGATGCTGTACCCTAGACCCAGTAAGTCCAGTATTGATGCTGTTCCCTAGACCCAGTAGCTATGTAGACCCAGTAGGTCCAGGCTTGCAGCCAGGCTTGGACCTACCTACCTACCTACCTCACCACAGGTTATCAGGTGACTGATAAACAATTTGACAATTTTTGGGACAAGGCATTAGCACAGACAGATACCTCTATGAAACAGCAGTGCCTTGCTCATGAGCAGGTCAGGGGTGTTGTGTCAGGGGCCCGGCCCTGGGAGACACGGGGACCCAGTGACCTCTGGAGAAGAGCAGCAGCCTGTGGGTGTCTCTCCTCACGACCATCACGTTCTCAGAGGAAACGCTGCGCATCTGCTGCTCACCCTCCACCACGTACACCTGGACCACAGACAGGCAACAGACAGAAAGGCCGGCAGACAGACAGGCATGTGGGACAGATGGACACACAGACATACATGCCAGTAGGTCCAGACAGACAGACAGACCGGTACGTACGGTAGGCACCACCGTTATGGCTCCTAGTGTTGTGAACAGATCCTGGAATCGAACTTGGGAACAATTACAGCTGTGTGTGGTCCCTACGTTGCCCCTTTCACCCCTCAGTCCTGGTAAGACATGCACTACTCACACAAAGACACACACACACACACACACACGTTATCACATCACGTCATTAGTGAAACAGCAGCAAATATGAGATGAAGCAGTGATCCAGAGATCCAGAGATGTACTTGTCTGTGTGTGTGTGTGTGTGTGTGTGTGTGTGTGTGTGTGTGTGTGTGTGTGTGTGTGTGTGTGTGTGTGTGTGTGTGTGTGTGTGTGTGTGTGTGTGTGCGTGCGTGCGTGCGTGCGTGCGTGCGGGGTTGCGCGCGTGCGTACCTGCATGTGTGTGTGTGAGTGCGTGTGTACCTCTTCCAGTGTGTCCAGGCATTCCAGGTAGACCCAGCAGGCCCACCAGCCCGGGCCCCCCGGCCCCTCCTACAGGCCCCTGAGCTCCTCTCACACCCTACACACACACACACACACACACACACACACACACACACACACACACACACACACACACACACACACACACACACACACACACACACACACAAACACACACACACACTGTATATAATACACACACTGTGTACAATACACAAACACAGTGTATATAACACACACACATACACAGAATGTATAATACACACACTGTATATAAAACACACCCTGTATAACACACAAACACAGTGTATATAAAACACACATTCTGTATATAATACACAAACTATATAATACACAATACTGTATAAAATCCACACACACATTGTATATCATACATTCACACACTGTTTATTATACACACACATACTGTGTCTAATACATACACAGTTTACTATGCATACACAGTACACACACTATATATAATACACAATTGCTGTATATAATACACACATACTGTAAGAATAAACACACTATATAATACACACACACTGTATACAATAAACACTGTGTATAATATATCCACACTGTATATAATACACACACACTATATAATATATAAAAGCTGTGTATATTACACACAAACTGTAAACGATAAACACATGCTGTATATATAACATACACATACTGTATATAACACACACATATAATGATAAACAGATAATGATAGATGTTAAGTGTGCCTGATAGGTAGATATTGTGATAGTGATTGAGAATGATGAGTGATAATTAATTGAGTGTTAGATAGATAATGGTACAGTATATAGATTGATAAATAGAGTGATAGAATATTGACTGATATAAATAGTGACATGATATTGAGGTCTAGATGGAGTGATATATGGATGATATATATAGCAATATATATACAGTGATAGATAGATGGATTGATGGAGATATGGCATATGATGGAAATATGGAGTGATATAGAGTGAAATAATGTCGATTGAGTGATAAATGAGTGGTGATACATAGAGAGTGATATATAGTGATAGAATGCTGAGTGTTAGATAGATGGAGTGATCTATTGATTGTGATATATATAGAGTGATAGGCCTCAGACTTTCTTGCTGGAGGTCCCGGACGCGTGTGGGGCAACGCAGTGACAATCAGGTCGCATCGGTCAACAAGCCTGCAGAGCCTAACACCCCAGCCAGCCGTACTGTAGTGACTGCAAGTGAGCGAGACAAGTGATGTCCCATGTCGTCCAACTGAGTGAGCGACAAAATTACTTAGATAAAAAACAGGAATCATTCGGAATTAAATAGTCGGAACGAGACTCCAGACTGCAAAACAGAGTGCAAAACAAACCATCAGTCCCAACAGAAGAAACAATTGACAAGGCCTCTAAGCAGGCAGAAGCAATGATAGAGGAGAACATCAAAGAAATTCAAAGTAGATAATAAAGAAAGCCGAACGTCATCGTATTCAATCTACCATAAAGCACTGAAGGAGAAAAAACACCCCGAGATCAATGTGATATAGATTAAACAAAGGAAACATGTAGTCTCTGTGGGATAACTCCCTCACACAATCTAGGAGTCATAAGACTATGAAAAGATGAAGAAACCAAACCGTCAGTACTGGTCAAGATGAAAGAATCACAAACAAAACAGCTCCTCCTAAAAAAAAAATATAGGGATATGCCATGTGACATCGAGACAAGATAGCACATACACAAGAAACACTGCCTATGGACACGCTACAGAGATACAGGTGATGTGCATACCCACAGAGAATTTCGCAAGCTACAGAATAAAGTAAGAACAACAACACGCAAACTAAGAAAAAAGTATGAAAAATACCTTGCATCAAAAGCTTTTGAAAACCCTAAATATTCGTGGAAATACATCAAGAACAGAACAAAAACTAGAAAAGATATAGCTGATCATCAAGAATTCAGCACTCTGATTTTTAGATTAACATGAGAGTGGCTACACAACCGATGGAAAAAATCAATATAACCCTAGAACTAATAGAGAAGAAGCTACATTAACTGAATCCCAACAAATCTCTAGGATTGGCAGAGGCACTTAGTGTTCCAATATCCTACATCTACAGAAAATCGATGAAACAGTAAAAATTACCAACACAATGGAAACAACTCTATAAGAAAGGTAATCAAAAACTGGCAAGTAATTACCGACCCATCAGCCTAACAAGTATAATTTGCAAAACCCTGGAGAAATTAGTAAGAGACCACATCGCGAAACATATGGACAAAAGCAGCCTCTTCAGCAACAAACAATTTGGATTCATGAAAGGATGATCAATTGCACTCCAGTTAATAATCATACTTGACAAATGGAGAAGCCCTCGATTAAGGTCAATCTGTAGACTGCATCTACATGGATTTCCAAAAAGCCTTTGATACGGTCCCGCACAACAAATTACTACTAGGTCAAAGTATACGGCATAAAAGGCAACATTTTAGGATGGATTATTAAGGCATTCCTGACAGACAGAACACAACGAGTAGTCATCAAAGGATCATCATCAACATGGCCAAACATCTTGTCAGGCTTCCCACGATGATCCATACTGGGACCACTTTTATTCGTTATATTTATTAGTGCTCTACCAGATAATGTTTATTCAGACATCTTCTAATTCACCAATGACACCAAGATATTCAGAACAAAAAAAAAAGAATCACACCAAGATTCCCTACAACAAGATCCAAACAATCTACAGAAGTGGAGCGACACTTGGCTCCTCAGATTCTATCCGGATAAATGTAAAGCTGGTGAAAAGTAAAATGTAAAGGTGAAATCCTCCCCGTTCTCACAGTCTCGCATAAGAGTAATTATTATTGTTATTGTTATTATTATTATATTGTGTGTATATATAGATATTATAATTGGGATGGGGTGAGATTGGATTTCCGCCACGGTAGGGGGCAGTCTGGTAAGGGAAGCCCAGGATCATGGCATCAGGGAATAGCCCAGGGGGTGTTGGTATAAACAGCTGTTTGGTAAATATCTATAGGTTGTGCACAAGGTGTGGGTATATACAGTGGTCGAGTTGTAAAAAAAAGCCAGGGGGATGGTGGATTTCAACTTTTAGGGACAGATCTTTTGTGCTGATGACAGCGCATATGGTTGGAGACCAACGGTGTGATTATTATTATATAACATATTTTTTGGGATAAAATAAGAGTGATGAATACTGTCATCGCTCTTATTTTATCCCCCAAAATGCAGCTGATCGGACGCATGATACGATTCGGAGGCATGCATCACATTTAAGGATTTAAAAACTGATTCTTATTCTTTTTCAAAAATGCATTCAGCAGAGAAGGAAGAATAGCTTTGCTTACAGGTTGGAATGAAAGGTAGAAAATGGGACAGAGTTGCCTGCGGAAGCGATGTCTGAGATGCAGACAGCTTCACGCTACTAGTGTCTGTCTCGTAAGGTGTGGAGTGTGAGCTCGGGAAGGCACTATTGCACAAGTACGCAGGCGCGCAGCAAGCGTGCCTGCGTGCTTGCGCAACAGCATACTGCCCAAGAATGCAGTATCGCTGTCAAAATCGCTGTCAAAATCTGTCCCTGGGAAAAGTAATGTTGCGCCGAATTGAAAAAGGAAACCGGTAATATTTCCACATTAATTGATAAAATAACAGAGGATGGGAAGGGGGGGATGGCTGTTTCAGAAGGGGGATGATTTTGATCATTTAAATTCCAAAGGGGGGTGCCATCCCCCCTCATCCCCCCTCAACTCGAGTGCTGGGTATATATGTATTTGGTGATGGTTTATTTAGTGTCATGTTTATTTTGTATTCACACAATGTAATTTCTGTTCAGTTATGTAGGAGTGGTAGCTTTAGCTACAGAATGTTCCCCCGACTAATGGTCTGGCCCATACGGCCTTGATTGGTCCACTTCATTTCCCTATTTAAGGGCTGCCTCATTTGCTGTTTGGGGGCTGAAGGTGGTGCTGGCTTGTTGGGAGGCCAGTACGAGAGAGGAAATAAAGCTTCACTTTTCTTGTCCTGAGACAATTGCCCTGGTTTTTGCCCGCACTCTCTGAATCTGGTTGGCCGTATCCCAGATACGTGGGGCAACCAAGCCGGTCCCTCACATGTCTCTTTATGGAAAATCCGATAACACATACCAATAACATTTCACAGATGACAAAGGAAGACACGATCTGGAAAACACAAAACAAGAAAAAAAACTAGGAGTTATTTTTTACCAAAATCTCCATTTGACATACGCATCAACGGCAAAATAAACAAAGCCAATGCCATGTTCGGACTCCTCAGACGTACCTTCAGTTCGATGGATGCTGACATCCTTCTAACCCTATACAAAGCACTGTGTCGTTGTCACCTCAACTACAATATACATATATATACGACATGCTGATGTTGAGTGTTCGGTCGATGGAGTGATATATGGATTGTGATATATACAGAGCAATGTATACACTAATATAAAGTGATAGAATGTTGAGTGATGGATTGAGAGTGATAAAGAATGATACATACTGTATCTCCTCTGTATCCAGTGGGTCCTCGTGGTCCGTCCTCCTCGTTCATCCCTCCATCTCCCTCCTTGCCTCTGTCCCCCTAAACCAGTAGATTACAATAGATTACAGTAGATCATTCATCACTTTCTGCAAATTGCAGAAGTTTATTAATAGATAAGAGTAGATTACGGATCATAAAAAACGACTATATTACAGTTGATTAATAATAGTAGATTACAGCAAAGTACAGTAGATTATAATAGATTGAAGTATATTATTTCAGATTTACAGTAGAATACTGTGGATGTTAATAGATGACAGCAGATCAGTAACCGATGAGCGTAGTTCAGTAGTACAGTAGTACAGTAGTTAAGGCATCAGTAGATGTGTCCTGAGAATGCTCACCCTCTTTCCCGGGACCCCCGGTCCTCCACCGTAACCCTAGAACACAGTGAGTGCATCTGTTGAACCGTGTCAAAGATGTGTACACATTGTCCTATCGGGGAAGAGAAGCTCCTCACCTGGATCTCCTCTGGCTCCCTGCAGCCCTGGTCTCCCCCTCACCCCCTGAGGAGGACATGAGGACAACACAGGCTGTCTGACTGTCATCTGTCTCTCCTCTGTCTTTCTGTCTGTCTGTCTGTCTGTCTGTCATTTCTCTGTCAGTCTGGCTGCCGCTTGTCTGTCTGTCTGTCTGTCTGTCTGTCTGTCTGTCTGTCTGTCTGTCTGTCTGTCTGTCTGTCTGTCTGTCTGTCTGTCTGTCTGTCTGTCTGTCTGTCTGTCTGTCTGTCTGTCATTTCTCTGTCAGTCTGGCTGCCGCTTGTCTGTCTGTCTGTCTGTCTGTCTGTCTGTCTGTCTGTCTGTCTGTCTGTCTGTCTGTCTGTCTGTCTGTCTGTCTGTCTGTCTGTCTGTCTGTCTGTCTGTCTGTCAGTAGTACTCACCGTGGCTCCATTGTTTCCAGCCCTTCCCTGTAAACAGACATGATGTTGTGTTGAGCTGTTATTCTATTGAACTATTGATTATGTCTCCAAAATACATTGAATTATAAGTGTTATGACTCTATGTATCTTATATATTGATGTAGTATTACAATATTGGATATATATTGAGGTGTTGATATTTTTGTGAGGTATTGGGACATTGATTATGTATTGAGGTGATGATTTCTCCTGTATCGATTACCTTGATTAATCCAGGTGTCCCTACGTCTCCATAGAGTCCTCTCCAACCCCGCTCCCCCCGCTTCCCCTGACACACAGGAGAGCCCCTTTACATTTGAACACTGCATTAAATCATGAGCCCCTTAAAATGTGAAAAAGGCATTACATCTTGAGCCCCTTAACATGTGAACACTGCATTGCATCATGAGCCCCTTAACATGTGAACACTGCATTGCATCATGAGCCCCTTAACATGTGAACACTGCATTGCATCATGAGCCCCTTAACATGTGAACAACAGCATTGCATCATGAGCCCCTTAACATGTGAACACTGCATTGCATCATGAGCCCCTTAACATGTGAACACTGCATTAATTCACGAGACCCTTAACATGTGAACAACAGCATTAAATCACGAGACCCTTAACATGTGAACACAGCATTGCATCATGAGACCCTTAACATGTGAACACAGCATTACATCATGAGACCCTTAACATGTGAACAACGCATTAAATCACGAGACCCTTAACATGTGAACACAGCATTGCATCATGAGACCCTTAACATGTGAACACAGCATTACATCATGAGACCCTTAACATGTGAACAACAGCATTAAATCACGAGACCCTTAACATGTGAACACAGCATTGCATCATGAGACCCTTAACATGTGAACACAGCATTACATCATGAGACCCTTAACATGTGAACAACAGCATTAAATCACGAGACCCTTAACATGTGAACACAGCATTGCATCATGAGACCCTTAACATGTGAACACAGCATTGCATCCTGAGACCCTTAACATGTGAAAACTGCATACCTTTGGAAAGATCATGTGGCATGTAATTAATAATGCTTATATATGGTTGGTTGAATGTTACCTTCATGGGGGGTCCCATCGTTCCAGGTGACCCTGTCTCTCCAGGAGACCCTGAGGGTCCGGGCTTACCCTGATGAACAGAAAACACAGGTACTTGATTTGTCTGGTGTGTGGTGTGTGTGGTGTGTGTGTGTGTGTGTGTGTGTGTGTGTGTGTGTGTGTGTGTGTGTGTGTGTGTGTGTGTGTGTGTGTGTGTGTGTGTGTGTGTGTGTGTGTGTGTACCTGTTGTCCTCTGGTTCCCCTGCAGCCCTGGAAAGATATTGATTATTGATGTATGATCAGCCGTGCCAACACTAGATCTTGATGAGCTGTTAGCTACCTTGTCTCCGTTGAGTCCCGTTATCTGATCCGTTATGTCAACCTGGAAACAAGACCACCTTCAGATGACCTTTGACATCTCATCACAGTGTAGGAGCCAAGTTGTACAGCCAAGTTATACAACCTTTTGGCGAAGACGGATGAAGGAATACGTCCATGACATGCGTGCGTGTGTGCGTGCGTGTGTTTGTGTGTGTGTGTGTGTGCGCGTGTGTATGCATGCGTGTGTGTGTGTGTGTGTGTGTGTGTGTGTGCGTGTGTGTGTGTGTGTGTGTGTGTGTGTGTGTGTGTGTGTGTGTGTGTGTGTGTGTGTGCGTGTGTGGTGTGTGTGTGTGTGTGTGTGTGTCACCATTAGCTCTTCTTTGCGTGAGAATGGAGGGAAGAGGGGAGGGGGAGGGGCAAGGATCAGCGGGCATGACCTTTGACTTCTCCACGTCTTGTCTCTGATGGTGGGAAACCCTGAGAGACAGAAAGGTAGACAAACAGACATACAGGCAGTAATAGAAGCAGTCAGGTGAGTCAATAGACAGACAGAAGTGCAGAGAGACAAATAGAAAGATTGAGAGGCTAACAGACAGACAGACAGACAGACAGACAGACAGACAGACAGACAGACAGACAGACAGACAGACAGACAGACAGACAGACAGACAGACAGACAGACAGACAGACAGACAGGTAGAGAAGCAGCCGGCCAGACAGTAATACAAGGAGGCAGATAGTAGAAAGACAGACATACAAATAGATAGCCAGACAGGCAGACAGAAATCCAGACAGGCAGACAGGTGGCAGTACTTGTGGTGATGGAGGGGGCTCCAGGGTGGGAGCAGCAGATAATGAGATACAGAGACCCCCGCAGCACCGCCGGGCTCAGCATCTCTCCTTCTCCAGTCTGCTCTTTCAGTCTGCTCCTCCGGTCCGCTCCTTCGGTCTGCAACTCCGGTCTACTCCACTGGTCTGCTCCACCGGTCTGCTTCTCCAGTGTGCTCCACCAGTGTGCTCCAGCGGACGATGTCACAGCTCCATCACAACGACTCTGGTTCGGGTGGTGCTGTGACATCATGAATGATGTTAGCATAGCTCTTAGCCTAACCACCAAGAATGCTTCTATAATAGCACTAACAAACACAAACCCTAACAGCAGCCTAAGGGAGGTCATGGCAGTTCGGTGGATACTCCTACCTCTGGTTCTCTGCCGCCGTGCTCTGAGAGCCGCAACCACAGCAAAATGAGCTGTGACCGTCGCGATGAGGAGACGCAGACTGCTGCAGAAGTGTGAGTCAGTGTATACATCAGCAGTCCAATATACCCACACACCCTTCATCTCATCACTGCTGCCAGCAGCTCATTAGGAGTGAGTGTGTTAGTCGGCTGTGTTGAATGATACAAAAGACAGCATTTCATTTTCTTCAACTAACTTTATTTGTGGAGCAGACAATATTGTAGACATAACTAGGATGGCCCATTAACTCTGTGTGTATTAGCTGTCAAGCATGTTAAAAGCTTAAGGCTAATGTCTACACAGTCTATCTGCTCTCTGAGCCTTGCTATCTAGCATGGTCAACTAAAGGTTAATGTCTGCAAAGTCTGTCTGCTCCCTGAGCCTTGCTACCTGGCATTCTAAGCTAAAGGCCAATGTCTACAGTCTATCTGCCCACTGAGACTTGCAACATAGAATGCTAAACTAAAGGCTAATGTCTACAAATTATATCTGGTCTCTTAGCCTGCTACCTAGCATACAAAACTAAAGGCTAATGTCAACACCGTTTAATTGCTCTCTGAGTCTTGCTACCCATCACTCTAAACTAAATGCTAATGTCTGCAGTCTATCTGCTCTCTGAGCCTTGCTACCCAGCATATTAAACTAAAGGCTAATGTCTGCAGTCTATCTGCTCTCTAAGCCTTGCTACCTAGCATGCTAAACAAAAAGCTAATGACTACACAGTCTTATTGCTCTCTTAGCCTGCTAACTAGCATGCTAAACTAAAGGCTAATGTTTACAGTACAGTTGACTTGCCCCCTGAGCCTTGCTACCTAGCATGCTTAACTAAAGGCTAGCTACTGGGAACATAGACTGAACACAGAAGTGTTCAGTCTCTAGTTTCATTAGAAGCTGGTTGGTGTCAAAACAGAGCCGAGGGGTTAAAGGTCAGGCTCCGCTGGGTCAGGCTTGGGGAGTCTCAGGAGGTCTAGGAGGGCCCAGTAGGAGTAGACCCAAGGTCTGGAGACATCCTGTCCGGTATCCAGGCCCTCAGCCTCGAGCAGGAGACCCCGTTTAAAGGACAGCTGCTGCTCCAACAGCGCCCTCTGTCTGGAGTTAGGTCAGAGGTCATCACACAGGAGAGAACAGATGACAGTCAAGTGTTTGGATTTCAGAAATCCTTTTTATAAGGCTCATTGTTTTCTGTCGACTTTAAAGAAGCAGCTTGTTTAAAGAGGAAACCCAGCCTTGACTGAACCACGTTTACCTGGCAAAGAGCGCCCCACTGCGTCGGGCTTCCTCTAGGGCCGAGAGAGCAGCCTCCTCCCCCCTCCTCCTCCTCTCCTTCTCCACCTGCCTCCTTTCCTCATCTTCCTCCTGCCTCCTGTGGAGGTATTCCTCCCTCTCGCCCTCCTCCATCGCCTCCACCCTTCTGTTCTCCTCCTCCCTCCTCTCATTCTCCTCCTGGTGAAGACGTTCCTGTTCAGCTGGAGGAGAACAAAACTACAACTAAAATGTGATTACATGTAAACAAGCTACCACTAAATGTGTTAACCTGTAAACCAACTACAACCGGAGCCCGTCTAGGGAGAGCCTTGGCACTCTATATTGAGCCCCTTTGTGTCGAACTTGGTTGCAGTTCCATTAGAATTCCACTGGGAGGTGATCGTGGGCAAGGATCTATGGAGTTAGACGGTTACATTTATCTCTTTCACCTGCTTGTCGTTTAAATATCGCAGATTTTATTGTAGAATCCGCAAGTTCAATATAGGTTATAGTTCAAAAGTCGAATGAATGAGTACTTCTTTCTTTCTTACAGGTTGGGCCATTGTTGGCCGTAACACGCTAGCATTCTGCTAATGATGCTGATTGTTCAGTGATGGACTTGCGACCAATTACAACCAGAAACCCTGCTTGAAAGTACATGGGTATAAATGTAATTTCAATGTTTATTCTGATTCTTGTGCCAATTCTTTTCGTTTATTGACCTAGGAACAAACTACAACTCAGTTTATTGACCTGTAAACAAACTACAGGTTGTCTACTTTCTGGATTCTCCTCACCTGCTCTTCGTTTCTTCTCCTCCTCTCTCATCCTCTGGAGTCTCTCTGTGTGTCTCCTCCTCTCCTCCAACCGCCTCCTCTCAGATTCGCCTTTAGCCTGCTCCTGGCTGTCTCTCTCCCTGTTCTCTGCCTCATTCACCCTCTGCTGCTCCTCCTCCCTCTCTCTCTTTAATCTAGAGAAAACAGATTATAGAACATATTATACATAGTATACTATGACCCAACATATTACTACAGGAACAGACAGCTTTTCTGTGTTTTTTCTGAATTATATTCATGTATTTACTCATAGATGCTCTTAACACAGCAGAATTTTGATCAATGATTTATTAGCAGTTTAGTTGAACCTGATCTCTCCTGCCCTCCGTCTCCTCTCCTCTTCAAGCTCCTCACGCATCCTCCCCTCTCTCTTCTCTCTCTCCTCCTCTCTCTCCTCCTTCTCTAGCTGTCTCCTCTCCTCCTCCTCTTTCTCCTGTCTCTTCTTTTCGACCTCCTGCCGGTGCTTCCCGACTCGCTGTGCTGCCCTCTGTTGGTCCAGACGCACTACTGCAGCGGAAACCACGTTCCTCTCAGGAGGCTAACACACACATACACAGATAGACAGACACACACACACAGACACACAGAGACACACACACACACACAATTTAATTTTCGATGAATTCAGTTTGACGAACACTACTACCCCCTCTCTGCATCCTAATCTCAACAGCTCATTGAGAGCTGATTTGTTTAAATATTAGTCCTGTTCACTCGTTGGAAAATGTTTCACCTCAGTTACGGGCCTAGTGTACAAGCCTCATGTACGGGATTCGTGTACAAGCCTTGTGTATGGACCTTGTGAACGGGCCTCCTGTATGGGTCTTGTGTACGGGCCTTGCATATGGGCTCCACCTCATGTACGGGCCTTGCTTACTGTGCGTTCACACCAAAAGCGAATTGAGCGACCAAATAACCAGAAGTCATTCACTTTCTATGGGCAAGAGCGACCAGAGCAACCCAAGCGTCCAACGCTACCAGCGGGAAAAATGTGAGCGACCAGAGCGACCAAAAAAAGTTGAAAACGGCTGAATTTTATGCAAATTATTATGACGCGTATCAGCGACCAGACACTGACAGCCAATCGGAAAGTAGACGTTCTTTGCTTGTGTGGATCCCGGGTAACACCGGCACTTAGGTTCCTACCTAATGTTTTGGTTCCTTCCTACTGTCTTCACAAAATGTCGAATGAAAGATTAATCGCGGCTGTAACTGGGCACCCGGTGTTGTACGATCCGAGCCTTTTTCACTTCCGAGATCACAACAAAAAGGCTCTGACCTGGGCAACACATGCCTGCTAACCGAGATCCTAGCATACTAATCTTCCTTGCTATGAATGGGAGGATCTCGTTTTCAAATATCGAAAATACATTCGTTGGGCAAAGGAATAATACGTTGTGCAAAGGAATAATGCACACATAATAACAATAATAATGCAAATGAATAATGCTTATGAGTAAGTTAATTAATTAAATAATAAGGCTTATTTATAGAAAATCTTTGCGCTCTAGAACGTTCGCATTAAGCGGGAATCATTTTCCATTTGCTCTCCGTACCCCCAATCTAAGAAACCAATCGCGTGGAGTCATGCTGTAAACAAAACACGTTTTGTTTAATCGGCAAGACAGGGGATAAATGACAAGGGATATATCTCTTGTCTTTTATCCCTCTATTCCTGCTATTCCCCACTATTAACAGAGCCTGAGGTGAACCATTTTTAATTAAATAGTCTAATTTGACTTGACTAGGCGATCTATCTAGCTAGATAGATAGATAGATAGCCTAGTCAAGTCTTTATTAATATCAAACGACACAAATCGTCTGGAATTCATTTAGGTGATTCGGCTCACACAGGACAGTAGCCTACAAGACCACACAGAACAAGGGAGACAAGTCTGATTGGCCTCCTGTACGGGCCTCGTGTACGGGCCTCGTGTTAGAGCCTCGCCATGTGTACGACCCTCCTGTACGGGCCTCCTGTACGGGCCTCCAGTACGGGCCACGTGTACGGGCCTCCAGTACGGGCCACGTGTACGGGCCTCCTGTACGGGCCTCCAGTACGGGCCACGTGTTAGAGCCTCGCCCTGTGTACGACCCTCCTGTACGGGCCTCCTGTACGGGCCTCCAGTACGGGCCACGTGTACGGGCCTCCAGTACGGGCCACGTGTTAGAGCCTCGCCCTGTGTACGACCCTCCTGTACGGGCCTCCTGTACGGGCCTCCTGTACGGGCCTCCAGTACGGGCCACGTGTACGGGCCTCCAGTACGGGCCACGTGTACGGGCCTCCTGTACGGGCCTCCTGTACGGGCCTCCAGTACGGGCCACGTGTACGGGCCTCCAGTACGGGCCTCCAGTACGGGCCACGTGTACGGGCCTCCAGTACGGGCCACGTGTACGGGCCTCCTGTACGGGCCTCCTGTACGGGCCTCCAGTACGGGCCACGTGTACGGGCCTCCAGTACGGACCACGTGTACGGGCCTCCTGTACGGGCCTCCTGTACGGGCCTCCAGTACGGGCCACGTGTACGGGCCTCCTGTACGGGCCTCCAGTACGGGCCACGTGTAGGGGCCTCCTGTACGGATGTCGACAGCCCAATGCAGAAGGCCATGGCCAGTTCTTAGCCAGCGCGGCCGTCCACATTGGGGTGTCGTAATCCGACGTGGACCGAGGCGGACTCTGGCGACACCAAGTGTATGAAGGCGCCTTCCTGGCTGTGCAACCGTGTGACGTGTGGCTAGGCTGGCTGGGTGGTGTGGGTCGCTGTGAGTCAGCATTGATAGTGTTGATTAAGTATTGATAGTAAGATACTTGTAAACAAATAGAGACACATTGGCTGCCCAGAAAATCAGTAGAAAATATCAGTTATTGGATGTCATTTTATCAACCGCATTGACCACAGATATGTCCAGGAGACTCTAAGCTACAAACCAATTGAAATGTGGCACATTGTGACTTTAAGTTGTATTTATTGATTTATCAATTAAATTTATGTAATAAGCTCATGAGGAAGAAGAAAGGAAAGATCAGCCCACCTCTGATTGGACCAGGTCCAGCATCAGCTGCTCCTTGGTTACCATGACAGCAGAGGAGGGCATGCTCCCAGCGCTCCCCTTTGGCCCCGCCCCTCCACAGAAGGAAGCCGCCTGCCGCAAGCTTCTCTGATTAGAGGAGTTGGTGAAAGCTGACCGAGGATAGCTTCTCTGATTGGAGGACGTGGTGACAGCTGAGCGAGGAAGGCTCCCTGATTGGACCAAACTCAGCTCCCATTCAGCGGTCAAGAGGGAGCTATCCGTCTCACGATCTGTATATCGGTATGTCTCTCTGCTCGTCTCTCTTTCTGTCTGTCTGCTTGTTTTGCTGCATGTCTCACTACCTGTCCATCTCTCTGTGTATCTGTCTTCCTCTCTATCTGTCTGTCTTCTTGTCTCTTGGTCTGTCTCTCTTTCTATCTTTCTTTCGTTCAATCTGTCTGTCTCTCTTTTGGTCTGGTCTCTCTTGTCTTTCAAAACAGAATCCTGAGGTTTACCTATAAAAGGTTGAGGGGAGCCAAGAGGAGAGGTGGGGAGATGGAGAAGGATAGGGGAGCAGGGAGGTGAGGTAGTAGGGAGGAAGGGGAGGGAGAGAATCATGTTCATGAAACCATGACTAAACTGATCTGCTGCAGGACCTTTAGAGCAGACTCTAGAACAGTAAGGTAACACGGATTCTTCATTGTTGATATGAATCCACATACAGTGTATGAAGTTGTTTAGGTAAAACCTATGAATTAGAAGAATCGACTTTAACTGAAGGTACAGCCTCGCATTATGTGCGTAGAAAATCTGCATTTTTGCATAGGGAACCATTGGTTTAAGCACGTAGAGGCGTTAAACTCGCCAAAGCAGTACGTTGGACGCGTTTTACGCACCTTAATAACGCGGCCAACGCGCCGAGTTCAAAAAAATTAGTGTGACGCTTAGCCGCGATAGCACAATTAGCGTTGAGCTTGACCTGATGTCACTGGCAGAGAACGGAGGACGCACAGAAGCAGAAAGAACATGGACGACCAAGTCATCGTTTAAGTGTGTGCTGAAACGATGAAGAGGAGGTGAAACCCACCCAGCTGTGGGCGTCTACGGAGGATGTCATGCACTAGAGTTTAGATTCTCTGCCCGAGCCCGAGACGACCCGCGGGCCGGGTCGGGCCGATATTCCCCAGCACTATCCTCGGGCCGGGTCGGGCCGGGACTTTTGATACGTTTGTGTTTTTTTGTTTTTTTAAATCATTGATTGATTGGCCTAATCTGAGGACAAAATCTATGCCATAAACAGAAATATTATAGGCCTTTATTACACGGGTCTAAGCATGTAATAAGCAGGATAATGTAGAACGTCACCGGTCATTTATTTTCCCGATAATGACCGGCGTTACATATATATTTAGCAGAGTAGGCCTAAGTAACAAATGCGTACAAAGTTACATATGCATTAAAAAAATGTCAGGTTAAAATCGCGCTCGGACAGAACGTGCAGTGGGTGGGCTCATCTAGCTGCGTAGGCGCATTGAACCATTTTTGTGACAAAATGACCAAGCGTCAGGTTAGGCGCGTTACGTGCGTAATCTTACGCACATAACGCGTTCAGTGTGGCCACACCTTGAGTGACCCTAAGCCTAAACGTGAGTCCGCTAAACGTCCCACCTATCAGACTCTCTGATTGGCTTCAGGGGATGGGGTGGCAGGTGTGGTGACACAAACTAACAAGGCTGTGTGGAGTCACTTCCTGTCGCTGGTTGCTTCCAGCACAAAGTGAATAGGATATAATGCATTTTAGGAACAGAATATACTGCCATATACTGTGTGTATATATATATATATATATATATAGTGCATTTCAAATTCATTTGTAACGTTTATTAAGGGAGTCTCTGCTGACACTATGATGGTGTTCCTCGGTTTATGTGCACATTCTCTCCACCAAGGGAGGACAGAGAGAGTAGAAAAGAGATGTCTCACCAACAACAAAGTCCTCCCGTTGACCGCGTCCCGTCCTCTTCCTCACAGACGGCTGCTTCTCCTCCTCTTCCTCCACCATCTGCTTTCCTTCCCCTCTCCTTCCCCTTCCCACCCTTCTCTCCTCTCCTCTAACTCCTGTCTGCCTCCTTCTCTTCTCCTCTCCCCTCTCTCTTCTTGGATCTCTCTGACAGAAGGATTGATGACATCCACCAACAATCAATCATCAATTAACAGCCTTGTATATATATATGACGCATGTATCAAGTACATCGTCTCTACCGTAACCATGGAGATCGCAGTGTTGTGAGTTTCTGTATCCTCCTGGCGGTCGCTCCTCTCTTCCTCCTGGTCCCTGATTGGTCGATCACCCCTTTGTGGTTGCTTTGACAGGCTCCGCCCCCTCCTGCCTCTTCTCTTCTGGTCCAGGTAAGTTCTACTTCCTGTCTGACTCCCAGGCAAGTCCTGTCTGAGCAGGAAGGGGATCATGACTCAAAGGTTACCAGCAGGGGAAGAGTGAAAGAACATCCCAGTTGTGTGTGTGTGTGTGTGCATGTGCATGTGTGTGTGTGTGTGTGTGTGCATATGTGTGTGTGTGTGTGTGTGTGTGTGTGTGTGTGTGTGTGTGTGTGTGTGTGTGTGTGTGTGTGTGTGTGTGTGTGTGTGTGTGTGTGTGTGTGTGTGTGTGTGAGTTTTCGCTATCCTCCGTCCTGCTCCTACAAATTGTTATAAGTTCGGATGTCTCTTTATTCTACCCAATTTGGTCAGTTTAGACTGTTATGGTTGACGTCACCCGGGAATTCCCACTACATTATTATAACGTCACCCTCTTAAAGTAATGGCCTAAGTCATATTTTCAAGTTGTTCAGAAAACAGAAAAAACTGAACCATATATGGAGTATATGATATTTATGAATCATTTCAAACACAAAGGTTATGACAATAGATTACTATTGATATACAAATAATGATGTCAGTCAATTGTGTAACATAAGAGGATAAGATGACTTAGGCCAATTTTATGAACATGCCTTTGTGATTTTACCTAAAATTTTGAACCTGACTTGGGCCGAATTAATTCCTGCATCATGGCAATAACTTCACTAGCTTGGTAGACTTTCTTTTTTTTGGAAGTTGCCGCCATCTTGAAACGCTCATAAAATTGCCTAAGTCGCTCTTGTCTAGTGACTTAGGCAAAATAAATTGGCCTAATTCACACTCTTGACATAGGCCATTACACTAAACGGGTAGGATCACATGATCTGTTCAACTGAGGATGTTGGGGATTTTACCAGAGGTGGCTAGCATCACAAAGAGCTGATTTAGGCAAGAAAATCATTTTGGCAAAAAGGTGACTTAGGCCATTACTTTAAGAGGGTGACGATAATTAAATGATAGTTGTTTGGCTTAATGAGCCTCATATCAAAGTTCTTTTGAATTTGGTTGAAACCCACCCTGAAGTGACATACGTATGCCTATTGGCCGCAGTCTGAGCAGCCTGTCCGCTATTGGCTGGTGGTGGACAGAACCTTCCCTCGTCCTTAGAGAAATCCTCTGCCCTCCCTAGCTCCTCATCTCTTCTCCTCTTCTTCTTCACATCCTTCTTTCGTCCGTTCCTTGTTCTCTGGGCCATCTCTGTACTTGAGTCCTCTGTTGCCATGGATACTAGAGGACAGGCGAGGTCTGCTACCGCTGGACAAAACAAGGGGTTCACTTATTCAGCCATCAGTAGAGAGAAGCTTACCGACAATATGTCAACGTAAACAAACAAGATTGAAACCAAGTACGACGAAAACCAATAAGTGAAAATGTTGGTCTTTAATAAACACCTGGTCCCTAGACCCTACCCTAGTCCCAAGACCCTACTTTGTCTAGACCCTACCTTGATCCCTACCCTGGTCTCTGCCCAGGTAAAAGGGCCTTGTGGATGGTTTGGGGTCTTGCTGTGGTACTGCTGGAGCCTCTATGGACTGGAGGAGAATTACAGACATAAATACAGGCAGGCCGACACGGTGGACGGACAGACATTCAGAAAGGCAGACAGACTGACACGGTGGACGGATAGACGGACAGGCCCGCTGGACGGACATACGGACAGAATTATGGACGAACGGACAGACAGTAAATCTTTAAGAAAAACAACATTGAAAGGTTGTCCAGCCTCCCACATAAAGAGAGGATACTAGCGTCTGCTGGGTTAAAAAGAAAGCGTTGGGACCCGGTTGGGGCTGGTCTGCTGGGTCCAAGATGAAGACTTCTGATGGTGGGCTGTCAGGGTCTTTGAACCTCCTGGTATCTGGGGATTAGAACCAGCCACACAACACAATGCTGTTTGATACAGGGCCTATGACCAACACGTTGCACCTTAACACGCTGGAAAGTTACTGGTTCAGCCCTCACATTCTGTCTGGTCCTATGGTGGTCCATGTGGTGATCCAGGTCCTGGTCCAGGTCCATCTCCCCCTCTGAAAACCCAAATCATAACCAGAACATTTACTGGTGATATTCCTTGTGTCGCCACTAAAGGGGGGGGGGGGGGGGTACAACCCTGCAACCCTGTGTGTGTGTGTTGGAGGGTGTGGTGCGACCCTTGCAGCACTCCCTCTCCCATGGTGTCCCGTTCTCTAATGAATATCCTGGGCACTTATTGTCCTAGCAGAGCAGAAACCAAACCCATCAGACACAATGGCTGACACGCTGGTCGCCCTGGGCAACCGCCGGCTTTACTAAGAACCACACCCCTTATCCCTTATGGGAAGATTCATGTCATGAGGCTGTATGTGTGTGTGTGTGTGTGTGTGTGTGTGTGTGTGTGTGTGTGTGTGTGTGTGTGTGTGTGTGTGTGTGTGTGTGTGTGTGTGTGTGTGTTGTCGTGTGTGTGTGTGTGTGTGTGTGTGTGTGTGTGTGTGTGTGTGTGTGTGTGTGTGTGTGTGTGTGTGTGTGTGTGTGTGTCGGTGTCAGTGTCGGTGTGTGTGCGTGTCTGAGTTTGGATGTGAGTGTTGGGGGGGTATGTATGTATGTATGTATGTGTGTGTGTGTGTGTGTGTGTGTGTGTGTGTGTGTGTGTGTGTGTGTGTGTGTGTGTGTGTGTGTGTGTGTGTGTGTGTGTGCGTGTGAAATTGTGGATGCATGGTGTGTGTGTGTATATCTGTGTGTTTGTGTGTGTGTGTGTGTGTCCGTGTGTGTGAGGGTGTGTGTGTTTGTTAACGTATGTTTGGGTGGGTGCATTAACATGTGTTTGTGTTTGTGTGCGTGTATTTGTGTGTGTGTGTGTGTACGTGTACCTCTCTGTGTGCGTTCGTGCCTCAGGGAAGAGACCCAAGCCAGCTGTTCTTGCCCTAAAAAGAGAGAGAAAAATAAATATATTCAGAGAGACAGTAAAAAATAATTAAAAGGTAAAAATAGCGTTAAATTATCGTTTATTCCACAGCTAACTGTACCCTTCTCCTCCTCTGTGACCTCATCAAGGTGCGCCAGCTGGAGCCTATCTGCGTGGTTCTCATAGAGGGACAGCTGAAGGACCTCCCCATCAGGACCCAAGAGCAGGCTGCCCATGGACTGCCTTGCCTGGAACTCTGACAGACAATCCCAGAGTCTACAGAGGGCGGCATCACAACCTGTCAACCTGATACTCACCTGCTCATAACTGGGGCGGTCCCCCGACATAGGGGCTGCAGTCAGGGCCCCGAGACCCCCCCCCCCCCCCCCGGCCCCCTATGTCGGGGGGCCGCCCCTTTGTCATCATCCAACCTCTAGTGGCAGCACGGTTATCTGGACTTAAGCTGAAACTAATTAGTGTTTCTGTGTTCGGTGCTTCTGTGTTAGGACAACGGCTTGAGCCTCTCAAAACGTAATCACGTAATCACCAAAGGAAGGCCTTGCCACACTGCCCACAGCAGTTGAAATTGCACTAATGGAAAAGCAATAAGGTGCTTTCATAAATGCATTCACTGATTGGTATTATTATGAACTAGAATGTGTGACCACTATCCACACCTCTCAGCACCTGGGGCAGTGTGCCCCTCACCACCCCCCCGCTGGTACCCCCAGACTCCTGGAGGTCATGGAGGTTGTGGAGGTCAGAACAGGGGTCAAGCTGTCTGGTGTGCAGGGCAGCCAGAGAACTCTGCCTCCCTGGGCCTTTCCTCCCCTCAAAGCAATGCATCACCACAGGAGTAGCCATCTCTGACCCACAGACAAGGTGGAGAGAGAGGAGAGGGGAGGAGAGGAGAGAAGAGGAGGGGTGGAGAGGAGAGGGTAAGAGGAGAGGGAGAGAGGAGGAGGGAGGAGGGAGAAGGAGAGGAGGGAGGAGGGGGAAGGAAAGGAGGAGAGGGAGAGAGGAGAGAGTGTTGAGAGAGGAGGAAGTAAGAAGAGGAGGGAGTAGAGGGGAGGAAAAAAGATGTTTGAATTACGTTTTAATCATGTTTATTAACACATCATATCATCTCTATCTCTCCGAGGTTTACCTGCTACTGGTTGAAGTAGAATCACACAGACTTTCTCAGCTCCTCTTTCTTCACTTCTTTCTCCCGCTACTTTATGTCCATGTCCTTCGTCCCTCCGTCCTCGGATTCCCTGCTCTCCTCTTTCCTCTGATAAGATGGATAGACAGATGGATGTACGTTGGACGGATCCACAGCAAACTGACATCAGGTTATATATCTGAGCCGATGGACAGATGGACTGCTCTACCTCTGTTCTGTGGGACAGTCCCAGATGGTTCTGAAATAGCGAACATCAGTGGTCCAACCAGAGGTTCTTCTGGACCGTGACGTCCTCTGATCCCAGGCCAGGTCTGGTCCAGCGGGAGCAGACCCACTCCCTGGTTATGGTTCTTCCGTTGGTTCTGGGCAGCCTAGTGTTACCAGACTGGATTACTTTTGGCTTTGCTGTACTTTCACAGTTTGAAGGTGGTACCTTATGAGCTGATGACAGGAGGTCGGCCTTGTCACACATTGAGTCCTGCCATTAGGAACACCTCTGATGTATTTCTTGTCTTCTCATCACTCCGCAACTTGACTAACTTGACTTGACTAACTTCATTAATATTGCTTCTAAACTGCATCAAAGCTGTCCATTGTGCTCGCAGAGGGCGCTACGTTGGTTTGTTTGTCCCAGGTTCCATCATCGCTGATTGGATGAAGAGATTCTAGACTCTATACATAACATCAAGTGGAACCAATGGTCACCAGTTCAGCAAGAGTCTACAACGATGGAAGGTTCTGGTTTGGCCGCCCAGAGAACTCAATGGATGTGTTTCTAGCTGCGGGTTCCTCTGCAGACACAACCCACAAGGTGGTCTCACACATTGAAGAGGGTCTCCGCCTCTCTGGAGTTCTGCAGGAGATTCTGGGTCTTACCTTGGGGCTCGGGTTTGACCGGGCATGCCGGGGCATCGGGACTTTCAGAAGGCCAGTGTGAAGACCAGCACCTGTGGACCGTACCAAAGCAACACCCCTGGAAATACACACCTGGATCGTACCACATAAACACATTTGCAGACAGGCCCTTATAAATACACCTGCAGAAAATACCTTATGAACACACCTGTAAACAGTTACTTATAAACACATCTGCAGTCAGTACCTCATTAACACAACTGCAGACAGAACCTTATAAACACACCTGCAGACCGTACCATATAACCACCTCAGACAGAAACTTATACACACATCTGGAGACAGTACCTTAGAAACACACCTGAAGACAGAACCTTATCAACACACCTGCAGACAGTACCTTAGAAACACACCTACAGATAATACCTTAGAAACACACCTGCAGACCGTACCATATAAACACACCTCATACAGTAACTTATACACACATCTGCAGACAGTACCTTATAAACACACCTGAAGACAGAACCTTATAAACACACCTGTAGACAGAACCTTATAAACACAGGTGAACCGTACCAATCAACACCTGCGGATTCTACATAATGAACCCATCTCGTGGTGCGTACCAAATACACACAGAACCATATGATCACAAACCATATACACACTTACTATACGAACACTGGGTCTGAAGCAAATACACACCTGGAAATACACATAGGCTGTACCACATGAACACACCTGTACCATGAACACCTGGGGGGCTACATATTTATATGGACTATACATTTAAACTGAGAAACTGTTATGATGAGAGCTCTGCCCTGAATAGTCACGAACAGCTAGGTCCACAGACAGACAGACAGACAGACAGACAGACAGACAGACAGACAGACAGACAGACAGACAGACAGACAGACAGACAGACAGACAGACCGAAAGGTACCTGGTCCTCTCCGTTGATCTCCAGGCCAGTGTCGTCCATAGTAACGGATCTGAGCCAGAGGAGAAGGCTTCCAGGATGAATCAAGCATGGCTTCCTTCAGACATGTCTCTCCTCCAGCCTGACCTACAAGGGCGCTCTCTTGCTCCTCCCTCTCTTCCTCCTGCTGCTCCTCTGCCTCATCGCCACCTTCTTCCTCTCTGTCTTCTGGGATGACAGGAGGAAAGCCTCTTCTGGGCACTCCTGGGAGCCAGTTATTGTAGGTCCTCTTCAGACCCATGTCTAGACCTGTGGTCTCTTCTCTGGGGGGCTCTGGCAGGTGTTTCTGCTCTCTGCTGCCTGGCTGTACAACACTAGACTATCACAACATGCCCTGGAGTGCTCTCTGAAAATTACATCATGTGTCTGGTTTCACCTGGGCTCCTCCTTGTTCTTCAGGGGGTCGCGTCCTATCATACACCCAGGACGGAGGCTGGTCGGTGGGGGCCCTGCTCCTGGAGACCCTGCTGCTCTGGAGGACTTGGAAAGCACAGAACAGTCTCTTTATGGTAACATATATATACAGTATACATATTGGGGAAAAAAAGTATTTATTCAGCCACCAATTGTGCAAGTTCTCCCACTTAAAAAGATGGGAGAGGCCTGCAATTTTCATCATAGGTATACCTCAGCTATGAGAGACAAAATGCAAAAAAAAAAATCTACAAAATCACATTGTCTGATTTTTAAAGAATTTATTTGCAAATTATGGTGGAAAATAAGTATTTGGTCAATAACAAAAGGTCATCTCAATACTTTGTTATATGCTTTGCAATAAGATCTTTGTTATATGTAGCCCTTTGTTGGCCTGACAATGACAGAGGTCAAACGTTTTCTGTAAGTCTTTACAAGGTTTTCACACACTGCTGCTGGTATTTTGGCCCATTCCTCCATGCAGATCTCCTCTAGAGCAGTGATGTTTTTGGACCTTCGCTGGGCAACACGGACTTTCAACTCCCTCCAAAGATTTTCTATGGGGTTGAGATCTGGAGACTGGCTAGGCCACTCCAGGACCTTCTTACGAAGCCACTCCTTCGTTGCCCGGGCGGTGTGTTTGGGGTCATTGTCATGCTGAAAGACCCAGCCACGTTTCATCTTCAGTGCCCTTGCTGATGGAAGGAGGTTTTCACTCAAAATCTCACGATACATGGGCCCATTCATTCTTTCCGTCACACGGATCAGACATCCTGGTCCCTTGGCAGAAAAACAGCCCCAAAGCATGATGTTTCCATCCCCATGCTTCACTATAGGTATGGTGTTCTTTGGCTGCAACTCAGCATTCTTTCTCCTCCAAACACGACGAGTTGAGTTTTTACCAAAAAGTTCTATTTTCGTTTCACCTGACCATATCACATTCTCCCAATCCTGTTCTGGGTCATCCAAATGCTCTCTAGCAAACTTCAAACGGGCCCGGACATGCACTGGCTTTAGCAGGGGGACACGTCTGGCACTGCAGGATTTGAGTCCCTGGCGGCGTAGTGTGTTAGTGATGGTAGCCTTTGTTACTTTGGTCCCAGTTTTCTGGAGGTCATTCACTAGATCCCCCCGTGTGGTTCTAGGTTTTTGTTCACCGTTCTTATGATCATTTTGACCCCACAGCGTGAGATCCCCCAGATCGAGGGAAATTATCAGTGGTCTTGTATGTCTTCCATTTCCTAATAATTGCTCCCACAGTTGATTTCTTCACACCAAGCTGCTTATCTATTGCAGATTCAGACTTCCCAGCCTGGTGCAGGTCTACAATTGTGTTTCTGGTGTCCTTTGACAGCTCTTTGGTCTTGGCCATAGTGGAGTTTGGAGAGTGACTGTTTGAGGTTGTGGACAGGTGTCTTTTATACTGATAAGGAGTTCAAACAGGTGCCATTAAGGCCGCGTTCAGACTGCAGGCAAATCTGATTCAAATCGGATTCCTTCTCATATCCGATTTTTAGGGCTGACTGTCCACACTGTTTTAGCAAGTGTCCATTTGGCTCTGTTCAGACTGGGCCACATTATTGACCCATCTGACAGGTTGCTGTAGCAACGACGTCGTAGCGGAGGCGTCATCCAGCGCGTGTATTGCGTGATGTCATGTAATAGCGACGAGAAAAGGTCTGGCGTCGCGTAGAGTGACGTCACGGACAGTCAAATCCGATATGAGTGTTTGGAGCTGTTCAGACTGAGACGCATCTGTCCAAATGCGATCTGAAACCACCTCCCGGAGGTGGTTCCGATCCGTTTCGCAAAAATCGGATTTCATGTGACTTGGGACTGTTCAGACTACAAAAGAGTCATCCGGTTCCAATCTGGATGGGCTAAAAATCGGATTTCGGCTGGCAGTCTGAACGCAGCCTCATACAGGTAACAAGTGGAGGACAGAGGAGTCTCTTAAAGCCTCTTAATATATATATATATATATATATATATATATATACACTACCGTTCAAAAGTTTGGGGTCACAGAAATTTCCTCATTTTTGAAAGAAAAGCACTGTTTTTTTAAACTGTGCTTTAAACTAATCTAAGTTTAAACTAATCTATACATTGCTAATGTGGTAAATGACTATTCTAGCTGCAAATATCTGTTTTTTGGTGCAATATCTACATAGGTGTATAGAGGCCCATTTCCAGCAACTATCACTCCAGTGTTCTAATGGTACAATGTGTTTGCTCATTGGGTCAGAAGGCTAATGGATGATTAGAAAACCCTTGTGCAATTATGTTAGCACAGCTGAAAACATTTTAGCTGGTTAGAGAAGCTATAAAACTGACCTTCCTTTGAGCAGGGTCAGTATCTGGAGCATCACATTCGAGGGGACGATTAAACGCTCAAAATGGCCAGAAAAAGAGAACTTTCATGTGAAACTCGACAGTCTATTCTTGTTCTTAGAAATGAAAGGCTATTCCATGCGAGAAAATTGCCAAGAAAACTGAAGATTTCCTACAACGGTGTGTACTACTCCCTTCAAGAGAACAGCACAAACAGACTCTAACCAGAGTAGAAAGAGAAGTGGGAGGCCCCACTGGCACAACTGGAGCAAGAAGATAAAGTACATTAGAGTCTCTAGTTTGAGAAATAGACGCCTCACAGGTCCTCAACTGGCAGCTTCATTAAAATAGTACCCGCTAAAAACGCCAGTGTCAACAATCTACAGTCAAGAGGCCGACTCCGGGATGCTGGCCTTCAGGGCAGAGTGGCAAAGAAAAAGCCAATATCTGAGACTGGCCAATAAAAAGAAAAAGATTAATATGGGCAAAAGAACACAGACATTGGACAGAGGAATATTGGAAAAAAGTGTTATGGATGGACGAATCGAAGTTTGAGGTGTTTTGGAATCAACACAGAAGAAACATTTGTGAGACCGCAGAACAACTGAAAAGATGCTGGAAGAGGGCCTGATGCCATCTGTCAAGCATGGTGGGGGTAACGTGATGGTCTGGGGTTGCTTTGGTGCTGGTAAGGTGGGAGATTTGTTCAGGGGTTAAAGGGAATTCTGAATAAGGAAGGCTATCACTCCATTTTGCAACGCTATGCCATACCCTGTGGACAGCGCTTGGATTGGAGCCAAATTTCATCCTACAACAGGACAATGACCCAAAAGCACACCTCCAAGTTGTGGCAAAGAACTATTTAGAGAAGAAGCAGGTAGCTGGTATTCTATCTGTAATGGAGTGGCCAGCGCAGTCACCAGATCGAAACCCCATTGAGCTGTTGTGGGAGCAGCTTGACCGTATGGTACGCAAGAAGTGCCCATCCAGCCAATCCAACTTGTGGGAGGGGCTTCTAGAAGCGTGGGGTGAAATTTCTCCTGATTACCTCAAGAAATTAACAGCTAGAATGCCCAAGGTCTGCAATGCTGTAATTGCTGCAAATGGAGGATTCTTTGACGAAAGCAAAGTTTGAAGGAAATATTATTTCAAATAAAAATCATTATTTCTAACCTTGTCAATGTCTTGACTATATTTTCTATTTATTTTACAACTCATGGTGGTAAATAAAAGTGTGACTTTTCATGGAAAACACAAAATTTTCTGGGTGACCCCAAACTTTTGAACGGTAGTGTGTGTGTGTGTATATATATATATATATATATATTTAGACATATATTTATATACATCTATTTATAAATATATTATATATATATATATATATATATATATTTAGACATATATTTATATACATCTATTTATAAATATATTTAGACATATATTTATATACATCTATTTATAAATATATTTAGACTCATCTATATATTTCTAGTAGTTCTATGTCTCTATGTGCACCCCCTCTCTCCCTCCAGGTACCGCTATAGTAGTGAAGTCTGGGTCTGGGTGCATTCGGATCCAGGGGCGTCCAGCTGAATCTCTGGATCCTTAACACGGAACCGCCCCATTTCCTGGGTTGCAGCTTCGAGGTTAGCCTCGGGGCCCTTGTCCTGGCGACGGGTCGGAGCCAGGGTAGGGGGGAGGGGACCCTCCAGAGAGGGGGGAGGGGGGTGTCCCGGAGGTCTGGAACTGGAGGAAGGGTAAGAGGAGGAAGGCGCGAAGGATCCGCTCTGGAGGAGAAGGAATAGTCCTGGAGAGGAGAGGAGGAGACCATTAGTGTCAAAGTACCAATCGGCGGGGCGTCCCCCAAGTATCAATAGAGTACTGTCAATCTGACCATGCTGAGACTGAACCCCTGAAAGGCCCCTAGCACCATGCTGAGACTGAACCCCTGAAGGTAGTACCATGCTGAGACTGAACCCCTGAATGTAGCACCATGCTGAGACTGAACCCCTGAAGGTAGCACCATGCTGAGACTGAAGCTTGAAGGTAGCACCATGCTGAGACTGAACCCCTGAAGGTAGCACCATGCTCAGACTGAACCTCTGAAGGTAGCACCATGCTCAGACTGAACCCCTTTAAGCACCCCTAGTACCATGCTCAGACTGAACCCCAGGCCCACGCACCTCCCTGGTCCTTTGTTAGGGTTTGGTTTTGTATGTATGTGTACGTATGTATACATATGTATTTGCACTTAAGTATAAGAATGTGTATGTACGAGTATACTTCGCTATGTGTACTTGTTTATACACATGTATGTGAAGATATGTATGTCCACGTACGTATGCATAGGAATGTATCCCTATGTAGATGTATCATCTACTGTATATGTATGTGCAGATATGAAAATGTACAAAGTGTCCTTATGTATACAGTAGGCCATGTATGTATGAACCAGTTTTATGGTCCTAACAGCAGACGTTCAGTCAGTCCATTGTTTGAATAGGGGTTAGTTTAAAATTATACAGGTAAATAGGGGTTAGGGATTACAATAATACAGGTAAATAGGGGTTAGGGATTACAGTTCAATACATTTTCAAGAGTATTACAACTATTTCTAGGATATAACATATGAGCATTCATCATACAACACATTTTGACAGACAAAACGTGTCTCGAATGTATCGTAAATATTGCAGGGGGGATGCTGTATACAGTTTATAAAGTTTTTATGTTTGGACCTCCGAAGGTATTCAAATAGCCTAGCTATTGCCAGACCAAGCTCAATCGTAGATTGCACGTTGGTCTGTGGAGGCTGCTGTCATTTTCTTCAGCACAAGAGACGTGACCAATGGGCCTCAAATTAATCTGCTTGGCTGCTTGCCATCACTTCCCTGTCGTCATTGTGTTAAACCAGGGCGCAAGAGGGAAAAGCCAGCTTGGTGATTGGCTCCCGCAAAAATGCATCGAAACTAGAGAGAAATGCATTGCTCATCTCCAGACCCTTGTGCAGGGCAACCTCATATCGCCGGCAGAATGGGCGGGGCTACCCAGTCTAATATTCAAAGACACTTTGCAGCAGATCAAATCACATAATAAAAAAGTCAAATTAAATCAAGAGTTGAATAAGGGCAGCAAAACAAGACACACTTAAAACTCAAAATGAAGTGGTTTGATTCCAACCTTCTTGTTTCCACAGTTCAACATGGCCGCCAACGAGCTCCTCTGGGTTGTGATTGGCTTTTCAAACTGCTCCTCTGGGTGGGAGCCCTGCCCATTCCTCCACAAGCTGGCAGCTGATTGGTGGGCAGTGGACCTGCTGACCTGATCCTGTTGAGACCTTCTGTCAGTATTTAATCTTCTGGTTGTTTATTTTGTTACCATCGGTTTATTTTGTTACTCGTCGGTTACGTTATTATTCATTGCAATGTTGATGAATATATTCATGTTATCATTTATGATTATTATTTATATATTTATATTTGATTGTAGATTTTTCTGTTTTCTTTCCCATGTTGACTCACAAAATGTAAGATTCACGCACACACACACACACACACACACACACACACACACACACACACACACACACACACACACACACACACACACACACACACACACACACACACACACACACACACACACACACACCTGTGTGTAGATCAGCAGGGATCCTCTGCGGGTGCTATAGGTCTTAGCAGCTGTGGCCGCGCCCCCCTGCAGCAGACGGCTGCTGCTGTTGGTCAGCCGGAGCAGAGACTGCTGCGACTTCCAGATGTAGTAATCCTATTGGTCAAAGTATACATTCATTGATAGGTAGTACACAGACCAACTGGTTTGACTGGAACAGTGTTGCATTGTGGCATGTGGTACCTGCGGTGTGAAACAGACCTCCAGGCGGCCATGTTTTTCCTCCACATGACCACAACCCCGACTCAGAAGGGACAGCCCATTCATGATTTATCTTCCTGTGTGACCCTGGAAACAGGTCATACTTGCAGGGAGTGTATTCAAACTTATTTATAAATGTATTTAGTAAATACAATACAGGAAAATATCCCAGACAGAGCCCTGGTTGTTGATTGGCTAATCAAATCATTCTGATAAAAAATGTCCATACAAACATCCTAACACCCAAATCTTTGGGTGTTAACACACACACACACACACACACACACACACACACACACACACACACACACACACACACACACACACACACACACACACACACACACACACACACACACACACACACACACACACACACACACACACACACACAGCCACAAACACACACGGGCGTCTGGATCTGGCAGCTAACAACATCTATAAATGTGTTATAACAATGAATTAAAATTTCTTGACATTGACATTCTTGACATGTCCAGAGCTTCACATGGGGAGAGTTTCTGGACTCAATCAGCTCCAGAAGACCAGAAAACTTTTTCTCCTACTAATTTCAGATACAGATCATTGAGGCCAGTGGGGGATAGAAGGCGTCTTGAACAGAGATGTTGGTCAAACGCCCTAACCAATACATGATCCTACTCCTTAAATTCCACCAAACACGGTATCAACAGAAGAACACATGCCGTTTTGAAGCAGCAGTCTCTGTTTGATTCCCAGTGCTCTGTTGAAACGCCTATGTCAAATGCACCAGAGTTCCGTCATTTGGTTAAAACCCTCTGCGAAATGACCTAAACTAAGTGTTTAAAACACATCTTACCTGACATACGCTCTCGTCCCATTCAGCAGCTCCACAGAACCATCTCCCAGCAAACCTAAGACCTGGCTAAAAAACTCTTTGTGTGTAGTACCTGTTGCTAGGTGTTTATGTGTCTGTTGTGTTTGTGTGTGAGTGTGTGTGTGTCCATTAAGTGTGTCTGTGTGTTTGTGTTTCTGTTGCCGTGGCAGTAAACTGGATTTACAGACCATAAACTTCTGAGTTCTATCAGCACTCAGATTTCTGGTATTATTTAGCCACTTACTTACTGTTACATACATTCATTTTTGATACATTTTATGCTTTTTATTCATAATGCATTGATTTGATTTTTCTAATTTTTGTGTATATATTCTATGTATCTATTTCTGCCATTTATGTTACTTATATTTTATTTAATATTGTTTCTATTTTTAGGCCTTGTAATAGTTATTGTATTGTGATAAAAAACCTCAGATTCTGAATGTAATCATGGACAGAGATGTGGTCCTTAATACACATATATATATTCAGCATTATTGTACATGGGTCCAAAGACCTTTGTCAGTGTGTGTGTGTGTGTGTGTGTGTGTTACGTTTTTATCTTTTCAAGGTGTAAAACCTTGCCATTAGATTTAAATTGAGTAATATTCATCATGTCATTGTTCCCTGCTTTACCAAGACATGCCATTAGGAGGCGCCAGAAACCATTTATCGGCTAGAAACCATTCCAACCGATATTTGGTTGGGGTTAGTCCCAGTCCGTCCAACATGCGTTTGTTGGAGGCTAATTGATTTGTAGTGCATAAAGCAAATAATAAAACATATTCCTATCATAATAGAATCATAAACAAACAGCATATTTTTTTGAAAACAGATTGTTTTATTTACTTTCTGTATAAAAAAAAGAAAATGTATAAATGTTTTTATGTCATTCAAAAATAGGTACAGAACTATTAATACAATATATCATTTGAAAGTCTTCCCTACCAATACTGTAGATTGCATATGTGCCCCTTAAGTGTGAACCCTTAGTCAGGCAGTCACATAGACCGTCAGTCCGTCCAATAGTCACAGGTTAGGCATTCTTTGTGGTACTTGCTATAAGGGTTAGGTGGTTCTGGTCCCAGGTGAATACAGAGGATAATCAAAGGACTAGGATTATTCTGATTATATATTTATCATTTAGTCCCCAGCAACCATTAAACCTTTTGTCTATTATGGGATAGATCTTTGGTTCCCTGAGGTCTGTGTCGCTATGCTAGAGGACATGAAGACAGAGCAAAGCTGTGATTGGCAGTAGTGGAAGTATTGACCACCCTGACCAGGTTATGATTAGTTGAAATGCTATGCCCAACCCTCATACGATTTGAATATATAATAAGTAAAGAGAATAGTTTAGTGTTTAGAATAGTGTTTGGAGTCTTATGGCTTTGCCCAATTACCTGCTAAAATATCCTTACACCAAGCCTATACAATAATGGATACTCAATAACCAAATAAGATTTGGATGCAAACTCAAAATTATCGTGGTTTTCTTGACACAAAGCTAGTCGCATGTTAACCGTAACCGACATTCCTTATTTGAAGCGCCAATTTCCAAGCTAGGCTAGATCATGCCGGGTAGGTCGCTTCCAGTCGTATCACTTCCTCTCTGGTAGGTAACTTCCGGATCCACTGAGACACATTCTTCCTGTTTGGCTATATCGTGATCTTTACATCAACGATTTGCATAAACATCTCAAAAATTCACCCTAATTAAGACTTTATACCTTGAAGATGAACATTGAGAAGATGTGAGGACAATATGACAATCAAGAATCAAGCCTAGGTCAACATAAACACAAAAATAATGTGTGTGTGTGTGTGTGTGTGTGTGTGTGTGTGTGTGTGTGTGTGTGTGTGTGTGTGTGTGTGTGTGTGTGTGTGTGTGTGTGTGTGTGTGTGTGTGTGTGTGTGTGTAATGAGATCTTCAGGGAAGAGATGACGATCTAAACTATGTGAAATGTTTTCCTTGGTTTAAAGTCTTCCTAATCCAGGAGAAAATAGCAGAAGGCAGGGCTGGTTACCATGGTTATGTTGACCTGATTTATAAAGACTTCCCCAGTCTTGGGTCCTTAAGGTGAGTCCTGAGTGTAACCTGGAATGTTCATACTGTCACATCTAAATGTCAGTACATGGTAGCGGTTTATAAACATGTTATTTAAAAACACAAAACTGTCTGCATGTTGGATCGAGTATGTCGTTATCTTCATGACGTTGACTATTCTAGATAGAACCAGTTCTGATAGAGGAATAGGGTTTAACCTTCCACTAAAGCCTGAAAAGTTCACATCCTAATAAATGTAAAAGCTATAAGAATAAATTCAGAAATTTTAGAATATAAATTTTACATCCTTATTCCACAAAACAGGCTGCAATGTAATCCTAGATGGCAAAGGTCAAAATATGCTGCTGACAGCCTCGGAATATATTCTATCATTTTGGAAAGGATCCCGACAGAGAAATAAAACTTGTTTCTTTACCTTTCGCTTGAACTATTTGGCCTAGAGCAGGAAGAGTTTGGAGTGTGGGTGAGGTCTTGAGAGCAGTCTGCTGTGTGGACTACAGAAAGTGTCGTTTAGTGTTATCTAAAAGATTTGGGTGGAGGAGGGATGAGAGTTTAATTAAAATAGGGAAATATCCTGCAACAACGCAACAAGGAGATTACAGAGGGAGAACACTCCTTGAAAGAGACTCCTTAAAATAAGTGGAGATCCTTTCCATAATGATATAACCTGATCTGAGCATCAGTGGTAAACAAGCCTTTAGAGGTCCTTCATTGATGGGTGCTGTCACCCCAAAGGATGACACTGCAGCTGTCTCACAGATCACACCTGCAGCGTCCTCCTAAATACTGGACAAATCTCACATCATCGTCAGCATTAGTTTCTTAGACCCCAAATTATCTGAAAAAAAAATGCTACAAGTTAAAAGATCACAAGGTAATCATTTGAGGAGTACTCTTCTATATTAGAGAAGTGCCCCGGTTCCCCTCGTAGGTCTAATGAGGTAAGTAATGTCAGACAGTGGTCTCGTCCTGGGCCCCGCTGCCAAGCCTCCGGTAGAACCGCCTCCAGGACTGCAGGGTCTTTCCGGACCAGATCCAGAACCCCGACGTGATGCCCACGATCATGGTCATCAGGTATTTGATCATGAACACGGCGAAGTCCGGCCGCAGGGGTGCGGCATCGTGGCGAGGGCACGGCACCGCCAGCCGCTTGCAGGTCTGTGAGCGCCAAGTGTTCTCCCAGTGTGGCCGGAACGCCTGCTCGTAGAAGTAGCAGGCGATGACCACAGTGGCGGGCACCGTGTAGAGTACCGAGAACACCCCAATGCGCACCATCAGCTTCTCCAGCTTCTCTGTCTTGCTGCCGTCGTGCTTCATGATGGTGCGGATCCGGAACAGAGATACAAAGCCTGCCAGGAGGAATGACGTCCCGATGAAGAGGTAGACGAAGAGTGGCGCCAGCACGAAGCCCCGCAGCGCGTCTACGCTGTTGATGCCCACGAAGCAGACCCCCGTCAGCAGGTCCCCATCCACCTGGCCCATGGCCAGGATGGTGATGGTCTTCACCGCCGGCACCGCCCACGCCGCCAGGTGGAAGTATTGGGAGTTTGCCTCGATGGCCTCGTGGCCCCACTTCATCCCAGCAGAGAGGAACCAGGTGAGGGACAGGATGACCCACCAGAGGGAAGAGGCCATGCTGAAGAAGTACAGCACCATGAAGAGGATGGTGCAGCCCTCCTTCTTAGTGCCCTGCACCACGGTGCGGTAGCCATCCTCTTTGAACCCGTCAATACACACCAGCTGGTCCTCCAGAAAGAAGCCCACAGCGTAGGCTAGAGCCACCATGAAGTAGCAACCCGACAGGAAGATGATGGGGCGCTCCGGGTAGCGGAACCTCTTCATGTCCACCAGGTAGGTGAGCACCGTGAACAGGGTGCTGACGCAGCACAGGATGGACCAGACGCCCACCCACAGGCGGCCGAACTTGAGCTCCTCCTCCCTGAAGTACATGAGTCCGCTGGGCTTGTTGGACTCGCATGGAGCCCCGCAGTCCTTGGCCCCCAGGAAGTGGTAGCCCAGATAAGGAGGCACCCCCAGCTGCAGCGGGCAGGAGAATGGTTGGTTCTGGGGTGTCAGGTGAGAATTCTGGTTTGGTCTTCCCAATTTCGGCGGCTGCTTGGTCATCAGTTCCGGGGAAAACGGGACGGCGGACAGTGAGGTGGAGCTTCCGGAGTCAGAGGAGTTCTGCCCCACACAGATCTCTCCCCCACCGTGGACCGGGAAGTTCTCACAGCGGAGCCGCTCGGGCCACTGGAAGCCAAACTTGTTCATGAGGGCCTCGCAGCCGTGACGGGCTCGCTCGCACAGGGAGCGGCAGGGTGGGATGGCCTGCTCCAGCACCGTGCACACCGGGGCATACATGGAGCACAGGAAGAACTTGAGGTCCACTGAGCACTGGACCTTCACCAGAGGGTAGAACTGGTGGACCTCTAGACCTGCATCTTCTTGGTTGGTGTGGCCAAGCAGGTTGGGCAAGATGGTCTGGTTGTAGGCGATATCCGTGCACAGAGGGATGGCGATGGGCTGGCAGAAGCCGTGCTCCGGCACAGACAGACCCGCGTCATCCTCAGACTGGGCCGCGCATGGCCAGGCGACCCCGAACACGAACAGAACGTAGACCCCGACAAAGTTGGTCCAGGACCGGTTTGAAGAACCAGATCTAGACCCTGACGTCACATACTCCAGCAGCGACATAGTTGAGGAGGAGAAAACTTTGATCTCACTAGACTTGAAGAGTACTCACCGAATCAGCGCCTGGGCAACATCGGCATTTAAACAGTAAAAGTGTGTTATTTTGCATTTCAAAACGGTTGTTTTCCGTTAGAAAATGTTATTCTCCATCAGAAAGGTGTTAGGTATCCGAAGTGATAGTTTTCCACGATGAAAAAATGTTATTTTCCAGGGTTTAACGGAGAGGAACATCCAGATGAACTCCGCTGTTGGCGTTGCCCTTTGACTGCAGACATCCTCGTGTCTGTCAGCCCTGAGTGAACCAACGCCCCGCCGACCCTCCGGACCTCAAACAGAGTTGAAGAGAAGAACGAACCTCAGCCCCACCAACCCTCTGGAACTTCAAACAAAGATCAAAGTAGAATGAAACTTTCCGTGCAGATCGTCAACAGCACGAGACCCTCGCTAGGATTTAGTGGGCGCGCGCGCACACCGAGCAGACGGTTTCTAGACGCCCTTCCTTAGACTCCCGACACGGGGAGGGGCGCCTGGAAACCACTGCTGCGCCTCCACCAATCACAGCGGGTTATATCTTTCTTTGATTCGAGACATCTGGATAAAACGAACCTGTCAAACTATGATGTAAGAATTCACGATATGTGTAATAATGATCATATATTCATATCTTATTGAATAATCTCATCTAAACTATAACATTAGAATAAACATAATGCAATGTAAAAATGTATTTATGTTTTGATGAGACGCAGAGCTCGAGTGAGTTAAACAGTGAGAAGGTGATAGTGTTAACAGGTTAATCACTCTTATATGTTGTTCAGTTATCTAGGCCAACATTACGATTTTAATGACTGACTCAACTCCTAATAACTAACTGAATTGACCACATTGTGGTGACCCACAACTACAACGATAAGACATTCACCAAGGGACTGTACCTTTTAAGGAAAATGGTTTTGGGATAACAGTTCCGTTTTACGACCGTTCTGTTTTATGATAGTTCTGGTTTACGGCAGTTACGTTCTGAACTCATGCTGCTGGAGCAACACTTGTATTTTTGAAGTGGAGAGTAAGGGCCCAGACATAGTCAACGCATCGCTACGCATACGCGTCCAGAAAGCTACGCATCGCTACGCTTCGGCCGCCATTATGCGTCGATGCGTAGCAAAACGCGTCCTCCCAATTTTTGATACGCGACGCGCCGATCCGTGCAATACTATGCGTTGTCGGTGGGGGCGATACTGCAAATATTGCAAACCTTTGGGAAGCCCCGATCGGGTTCCGGTGGTTTTGGTGAGAGTCGGGAAAGGTATCGGAGGACTCGCGAAAGGAGATCATCAAACTTTGGCGCCGACATCCCGAAAATATTGGAAATGTTTTTCCTCATCCATGTCTCGCATTGGAAAGCACCAGAGAAAAAAATTCCCCATCCCTGATCTCCGGGTGGTATTTAAAGGGCGCACATACCACCGCCTATCTCTGCGTTTCCTGCTTTGCCGCCGATGTAAAAGGAGCAATAAAATGCACTCTTCTTCCGTAGCCATTTTGATCAGAATGTCACGAATGTCACGGTCAGCGCGAAAACACCGGTGACTCTGCTGCCACCCGTGGCCTGATGGTGTGTTGCATGTCGTGCATTGCCCGCGACGTTTGCGTATGCTGTATAAACTATAAAAGGAAGCGCGTCGCTCGCGTCATTCGCGTCGCTTACGCGCGTTGCTCGCGTTGACTATGTCTGGGCCCTAAGGGCCCAGACATAGTCAACGCATCGCTACGCATACGCGTCCAGAAAGCTACGCATCGCTACGCTTCGGCCGCCATTATGCGTCGACGCGTAGCAAAACGCGTCCTCCCAATTTTTGATACGCGACGCGCCGATCCGTGCAATACTATGCGTTGTCGGTGGGGGCGATACTGCAAATATTGTACATTATTTCAACTGTAGGTTATATTAACGCAAGAAAATTAGAAGAAAATGGCCGGCGAAGAGGAAAGATTGTGCGAGCAAATACGACTATATAACCATTTATATGATCCTTCTGCAGTATTACATTCTAACAAAATTGCTTTGGAGAATGCATGGAGGGAGATAGCAAGTGCAATGGGAAAAATCTGTTCTCAAAGTGAAAACGGACTGGAAAGCTTATCCGGGACAAAATACGCAAGAGCCCATAAAAAGTGGAAGGTAGCGTGCAGAAGTGGGTGCAGGCCAAATAACGTTCGGCCTATCCCAAAATCTTTGACCCAACTTAAGCTGGTTGGAGCGAGTTCATCAGGCACAGGTCAACCGAATCAAATCTTCCGGTATGTAGGCATAATCAACGTGTGTGTGTGTGTGTGTGTGTGTGTGTGTGTGTGTGTGTGTGTGTGTGTGTGTGTGTGTGTGTGTGTGTGTGTGTGTGTGTGTGTGTGTGTGTGTGTGTGTGTGTGTGGAGAGAGAGACTATGTTTTCAATGTATTTTCTAATGGTAGGCTAAAGTAGGTGTCTTTCTGTAGGCAGGTGAAGGAGATGATGGTGAGGAGGAGGAGGAGGAGGAGGAGGAGGAGGAGGAGGAGGAGGAGGAAAGGCCTAGGCCTAGGCCTAATTTGCTTGTTCATCAGGAAGATCAGGCGACTCCATCAACCCCCAACACTGCCTCATCCCTATCCCCATCTCCACCTCTATCTGACCCTCTAACCCCCAGCTCTTCCACATCTCACCCTCCCACCACTCTGATGGCTTCTACATCTACCTCTTCCCTTCTTCCACCCCACCCCCCCACCACCCCGACTGCAGTGGCTTCGGCCGTTCCTCAGTCAGTTACCCCACCATCTCATCCCCCTACCCTGACATCATCAGCCTCCCGTGGGGGTAAAAGAAAGAGAAAAAGCGTCAGGCCGAATATAGATCCATGCGAGACTGTCCTCCTCGATAGGCTGCAGGAAATTCGGCAAGATAGAGAGAAGGAGATGGAGAAAGCGAGAGAAAGGGAGAGAGAAGGGAGAGAGAAAGGGTGGAAGAGAGGGAAAGAGAGAATGAGAGAGAGAGGGAAAAGAATGACATTCACGTCTCTTTTACAAATTACCTGTGCCAATTTATGAGAACCATTCCACAGGGGCAAAGTGCTACTTTGATGCGCGACATCAAACAGCTGATGCGGGATTATGAGCCATTTTAATGATCTTCTTGTCACCCGATATTCGTTCTGTTACTGGCCTTATTTGTTGAAAGTGTTATTTTACGTAATGTTTTGTGTTCACGTTCTGGTGTGAAACATAAGTGTTCATGTTCTGTGTGAAACATAAGTTCAATAGCTGTATTTGATAAATAAACCCCTGTTTCCTACCATATAATTTCTGTGGACATTATGCGCTATAGCTTTGGCTATAGGCCTACACTTAAATACACTTAAATAATTCATTAATCTGTCAAGGGCAGTAAGCTCGTATACATTTTATATGGGTATGAATTAATGAGTTTGACGTAAACCAAATTAGTTAACTTGTGTAATGTGATAACTAATAAATCAAAAGCCATGCTTCCAAGTGACCAATGTACACATTTATTGGTCAGTGCGCATACCCAATCGTAGCACATTGTACTGGTGGGGAAACACGCCAGCATCTGACAAGAAATAATCTGCCAGCTGCTCCCTGACAAGGGCCGCTCTCTGAGATGGTCTGATTCTGCCGACCGAACACCGTGGTCCGTCGACCATATTCCGGTCCCCCTCAACATGCTGCCTCCACTCTCCAGGCTGGACCTCTCCGGTGTCAGTGGTCGTATCCACAAAGGAGGCGGGCATGTATCTGGCTCGTTGGGTGGATGCCAGGAAGTTGTGGAGAGCCAGGCACGCCTTCACAATCTTCACCACCTTTTGAGGTTGGCAGTCCATTGGACGGCCAAAAATTCGGAACCGCGCAGCCAATATGCCAAAGGCATTCTCCACTACGCGTCTCGCCCTGGCCTGTCGGTAGTTGTAGATGCGCTTCCTATCGGGCAGGTTAGTACCTAATGAGAAGAAAAATAAGTGTCATGCAGGAACACAGAACAGATGACTTGGCTGACTCCAACTTTACACGGCTTTTGAATAGTAATGGTCAACTTTTTTTTTCGTTAGTATAAACAATAATTATGTACATCTATAAACGAGCTAACACACCAGAAGCCAGCCATACAAGACCCGTGCGCAAATCTTTCTCTGGACATGCAGATTGCTATAATGTAGCCTGGGGTGTTTATTATATGTATATTTTTATTCTCACCTGGATAGGGACGCATCAGGTTCACCTGTAGGGGAAAGGCCTCATCCCCCAGGAAAAAAAAAAGGAACTGGGGCGTTGTGGTGCCTGGTAGGACAGCAGGGGCGGGTAGATTGAGGTTGCCCTCTGCCAGTCTGGATCCGAATGAACTGCGACCCAAGACACCTCCATCGCTCTCACGCCCGTATGCGCCAACATCTACATAAATAAACCTATAGTTGGCATCAGCAGCAGCCATAAGGACAATTGAAAAAAAACCTTTGTAATTATGGAAGTCACTTCCCGATCGTGCTGGAGCTCTGACTCTGACATGCTTCCCGTCAATCGCCCCGACACACTGGGGAAACTGCCACTGCCTCCAAAAGTCCTCCGCTATGTCCTGCCACTGACCGCGGGAAGGAAAGGCCATGAACTCCCCCTGAAGGGCGTCCCAGATGGCAGAACACATCTCCTCCACGATGCCCGACACAGTGCTGGTGCCCATCTTATAGCTGGCCGAAAGAGCTTGCAGGCTGATGCCGGTTGCCAGGTACCTCAATGTAACCGCAAGCCTTTGGGAAGCCCCGATCGGGTTCCGGTGGTTTTGGTGAGAGTCGGGAAGGTATCGGAGGAAATGTTTTTCCTCATCCATGTCTCGCATTGGAAGCACCAGAGAAAAAAATTCCCCATCCTGATCTCGGGTGGTATTTAAAGGGCGCACATACCACCGCCTATCTCTGCTTTTCCTGCGTTGCCGCCGATGTAAAAGTAGCAATAAAATGCACTCTTCTTCCGTAGCCATTTTGATCAGAATGTCACGAATGTCACGGTCACCCGCAACGTCAAGCGCGAAAACACCGGTGACTCTGCTGCCACCCGTGGCCTGATGGTGTGTTGCATGTCGTGCATTGCCCGCGACGTTTGCGTATGCCGTATAAACTATAAAAGGAAGCGCGTCGCTCGCGTCATTCGCGTCGCTTACGCGCGTTGCTCGCGTTGACTATGTCTGGGCCCTAAAGCCGACTCGACCCATCTTCCGCCTCGTCATTTACCGCACTCCACAATATTTTATTATGTGGAAACGCAAGCCCTAACGGCGCGTTTCCACCGGCGGGTGTGCTTTGGCCCAGCACGCCTTGGCCCAGTACTGAAGGTGCGGTGTGGCCCAGCTCAGTTACGGCTCGCGTGCCTTGCTTCGCCCTGAAGGGGCTTATTTTCGATAATGGCAATGGCAATGTTCTATAATAGGCCTACATTATCCTATAACAATACAAGAATAACAATACTATATACTATACGATACAAGAATAAAAAGCGACCTTCGCGGTTGATTTTCCTTCGTGGTTCCATTTTCTGGAACCATGACTGGGAGACAGGCTGTCTCCCAGCCATGGTTCCAGAAAATGGAAATCAAAATCAACCGCTTGTTATTCTTATCATCGGCAGAGCACTGTCAATCACGCACAGCCTGGTGAATGGCACATGTGATTGGAATGTACGTCAGCCGAGAGCAACCAATAGGTTTAGAGCTAAATGGTCCCGCCCCCAGGAAGGTTTTTCTTTTCTTCAGACTTTGACTGTCAGGACTTGGTCAGGAGACTGGCTCCATAATAACCCAATAACGATAGCCTTAAAAGGCTGCGCCTGTACTCATAGACTCTAGAGTTACAATACGTAACTATCGGCTAGCTTACAGCCTCATTGTATAGAGCTTACAGAATGGACTATATTGTGGTGTGATTGTGCTATGGAAGAAAGACTACAGGGTCGACGGGAGATGACGTCGGGGGAGGAGCGACGGGAGGAAGAGTGAGGGAGTTGGGTGGTGAGGAAGTTAAATAAAGCTAACCACGTTAATAGTACAGTTGGACTCACGCGTGCGTTATTAAAGAACACGACATGGTGTCAGAAGTCCTGTAGTTAATGTGGAAAGTAAGCTCAGCAAAAAGGATCGGTTGTACTCGTCGTCGGTAAAGAAAAGAGGATAATATGGAGGGAGGCGGGGACGGAGGACTGCCTGTAGCGGCTCCACCAGCGCCGGTGATCGCCGCGGGACCGTGTGCTACGTTCAACATCCAGCCACCGGAGTCCTTTGACTTTTCAAGACCGCAAGAGTGGGACAAATGGATCCGGAGATTTGAAAGATTTCGCCTGGCAAGTAGCCTTAATTCAAGCTCTGAAGATAATCAAGTAAACACATTGATTTATTGCATGGGAGACGAGGCGGACGATATTCTCCGTGGGTTAACTCTGTCAGCCGATCAAAGACGCACATACCAAGGAGTGCGTGATGGATTGCAAGGCTTCTTTGTAGTGAAGAAAAATGTTATTTACGAACGTGCAAAATTTAACATGCGCAACCAGAGAGAAGGGGAGAGTGTTGATTCGTTTGTCACTGCACTATATGCGCTGGCAGAGCATTGCAGCTACGCGATGTTGCACAATGAACTGATCAGAGACAGAATTGTTGTGGGACTACAAGACAAGGGGCTGTCTGAACGCATGCAGTTGGACGCGGATCTAACTTTGGATAAAGCCATAAGGATGGCACGGCAGAGTGAGGAGGTGAAAAGGCAGCAGTTTTCTCTGCGAGGGGACACCAGGGGCCTCATGTACAAAGACTTGCGTGGATTTCTGAGTAAAACTTTGCGGACGCCAAAATTTGGAAAGCTGCTGCGCACAAATAAATCCGGATGTATCAATCCTTGCGTAAGCACGATTTCACGCAGATTCTCTTTGTACATCCCAATTAACGTGAAATTGTGCGCACGTGCACGAGCCCGACTCTCCGCCCAGTCTCCTCCCTCATTTAATATGCTAATTAGTATAAACAGGCCTGCAGTAGTGCGCTTGTTAGGAGAAAGGAGATAATGGATAAAGCAAGAAAGAAGAACTTTAGCGAATGCGAGGTGGAGGTGCTGATTTCGGAGGTAGAGGCCAAGAAATAAAATCTTGTTTGGCTCTCTTTCCTCCGGAATCAGCACTAAAACAAAAAAAACTGGCGTGGGAATCGGTAGCAGCAAAATCTGTTAATGAGGTTGGGGCGGAAAGCCGAACTGTGGCGGATATAAAAAAAAAAAGTGGTCGGACATAAAAAGTTGATGTCAAAAAAAAGGTCTCTGCCCACCGGAGAAGCGTGGGTCAGACGGGCAGCGGAGCCGGAGTCGGGGAGCTCGCCCTATTCGAGCAGAGGGTGGCCGCAGTGCTGGGGGATCGGCTCCTTTTTGGCGTGGTCCCGCCAGCCGAAGGGGATTCCGACTTGGCCCAGGATCCCACGGAAGGTACAATTGTTTTCATATATTTGAAGAACTTTTATACCTGCTAGTATAGGCCCTAGCCTGCATTTCAGTATACATGATTAATGTTTAGCCAGCAATAAAACGCGTTCTCCTCAATGTGATTGTAATTTATATACATTCTTTAATCACAGACAGCCAAGGACCAAGTGGCGCACAGCTGATGGTGCCAGAGGAAGACCCCCAGCCAGGCGTGTCCGGCGTCTCCGTCTCCACTGCCCATTGCCCCCCTTCTGCTGCCAGTGGGAAAGGCCGGGTTTTAACTCGCGCTGTGCTGGACTCGCAGGAGGAGATCGTTAAGGGAATTCAGGAGATGAATTCGAACCTCAAAGAAATAACGGAGGCCTTACAAGCAATTAGTCTCACATTCAAAGAACTAGTTAAAAAATGAATGTTGTCTCCGTTTACCTTTTTTATATTCTGCCTATTAACTGCTGCCGGATTCGAATGGCCTCTACATTGGGCTGCGCATTGTTTGGTCCGGGGTCTGGGTCTTCTGGGAGGTCCATTACATCGCGTAATGGCACGCCGTGCCTGTGCGCAACATTGTGCAGAACCCCACATGCCTGCACAATGCGGCACACCTTTTCAGGGTGATAGAGCAGCATTCCCCCGCTCCGGTCAAGGCAGCGCCACCGGCTCTTCAGCTGCCCTATCGCTCTTTCCACGACTGTCCGAGTGCGTGCATGGATATCATTATATCTCTGCTCTCGGACAGTCTGTGGGTTGGCGAGGGGGGTTAACAGCCATGGCCGTAAGGCGTAACCGCTGTCTCCTTAGGAGTAATAGGTACAATTACAGCATAGGCTACCCAACATGTCTAGATTTCAGTAAATTCACTTTAAAGTGTTTTAAATTGCTTACCAATTAGCCACCCATCACACACTCTTCCAGCCTCCAACCTATTCCCAACCGAGCTGTTTCTCAGGACGAATGAATCATGGGTTGACCCAGGCCACCTTGCCACGATATTCGTAAGGCGCATTTGGGCATCACAGATTATTTGCACGTTTAAGGAATGGAAGTGTTTCCTATTAACGTACTCATATTCCCCTTCAGATGGCGCCTTTATTGCAATGTGTGTGCAGTCGATCGCTCCGATTACATTGGGAAAACCGGCTATCGCTGCAAATTGCGCTTTGATGTTTGCTTGGTTTACTGCATCATATGGAAACCGTATATACCTGGCTGAGATGCGGATGATCCCGTTTAAAACAGGCGGAATGGCGCGGCTCAGAGCTCCCTGACTCATTCCTGACCGGTCAGCCAATTCCCTCTGGAATGATCCTGTTGCTAGAAAACCAAGCGTAGTCAGGACTTGTATTGGAACTGGCAATGCGTGACTCCTCGCCGTCTGCCTCTCCAAACCCGGGCTCAACTCAGTACATAGTTCCAAGAGGATAGCTCTTGGAAATCTGAATCGGCTGATAAGCCAGTCATCATCATGAGCCAAAAAATCGTTAATAATCACGGAACACTCGTTCATTTTCGAATGTGACCATTCGCAATATCTTCTAATAAGGCCAACACTGCCAATTGTCAACCTATCGATTAATTGCCACATTTTGCACCTGCTTTTATATTCTCATTTAATTTGATGCATGTTGACGATAGGTTGTTCCCATACACCCAAGGTGTCAATAATATACACATAATTCGAAATTGGCCGACTGGTTTATTGATGGATTGATTTTAAGTAACAATCTTGCGCTTAATCCACTCAGCATCATATAATAATATTGCAGTCAAGAATTTCACAACAAATGTGTGAAGAGAGATCATATGTCATGCGTGGTCCGGAAAATATGTAACGTTTAATAAACAAGCCATCACTGAAAATAATATTGCTGGGGGTTCCTTTTAATTTCCTTTTCATTCCAATATTGACAATTTAGTTTTATGGGTCTGTTTAAGTTTAGCCTAACAACAGTGTCACATTATGCGTCTCGACAACAATAACGCATTATTGAAGTGCATTTAAGATCACGCATCCCGATGTTCAAATCCACTTTGAACTCGCCTCATATTGCAATATTACTTCTTGACTCGTGATCGCGTAGGCCTCATGTTGTTGCGCCAGGCATTTAGTTTGCGTGGAGAACCGCACTTTCTCACGTCAAGTCAGTCTTCGTACATCCGAACGTTTGCGTGAGAAGTTGCTTACGCAGCTTTTTTGTGCGTAAGCAAGCTTTGTACATGAGGCCCCAGATCAGGAGCAAGTGATGCAAAATCTGTTGACAGAGTGTTCAAGAGCAACTTCAAGTCTGCTAAAAACAAACCTCAATATGCTGATAGCCAAAAGCAAAAGCCACACAGTACTCAGTACAGCAAAGATAAAGGTGCGCAGTCACAGTGTCAAAATTGTGGCAACTCTCCATTCCATCAAAAAAGTGACTGTCCTGCCAATGATGTGAAATGTCATGCATGTGGGAGGAGGGGACACTAAAGCGCGTGTGCAAATCCAAATATGTGCATGAAGTTGACGAAGATGAGGATGAGGAGGAAATCTTCCTCGGCAGCGTCACGACAGAAGGGGATCCTTGGATGGTCAATATTGACATCCATGAGAGCAGTGTGACGTTCAAAATCGACACAGGTGCAGATGTCACGGTTTTGCCCTACACTGTGTTCTTAAACACATACAGAGACAATCCACCTATGCTCAGGAAAGCAACAAAGCCACTCCTGGGACCGGGAAGGAGTCCACTCGATGTAGTGGGCGTCGCCAGACTGATTCTGAGGAGAGGTGAGAAGGAAGAGAGGGAGGATGTGTACATTGCTCGTCATGTGCATACTGCCTTGCTGGGAAGAGCTGTGAGCTGTAGGCTGGGGCTTGTTGCACGCCTAGACAGTGTCACCATGGAGACATTAAAGGAGAGCTACCCAAAATTATGCACAGGGCTCGGAGAGATGCGTCAGCCATATGCCATCAAGCTGAGACCAGGGGCCGAACCGTTTGCACTAAAAACACCAAGAAGGATTCCATTGCCTCTAATGGACAAAGTCAAGCAAGAACTTGTCCGCATGGAACAACTCGAGGTGATAAAAAGAATCGAGGAGCCAACAGACTGGTGCGCTGGCATAGTGGTGGTGCCCAAAAAGACAGGTGCTGTACGCATATGTGTCGATCTCACCAAACTCAATGAGTCAGTGCGTAGGGAGAAGTTCATCCTGCCATCAGTGGAGGAAACACTGGGGATGCTGGCTGGAGCCAAATTGTTCAGTAAGCTGGATGCAAACATGGGGTTTTGGCAAATTCCCCTAACAGCAGATTGTGCAAAATTGACAACTTTCATTACACCCTTCGGGCGCTATTACTTCAGACGGCTACCGTTTGGCATAGCATCCGCCCCCGAACACTTTCAAAACCGCATGGTGACGGAGGTCACAGAAGGGCTTGAGGGCGTCGTTTGCCACATGGACGATGTGCTGGTGTGGGGCCGGACACAAGAGGAGCATGACGCTCGCCTGCATGCTACGCTGGAAAAGATCCAGGAGGCAGGCATCACTCTGAACATTGATAAATGCGACCTGTCAAAGTCAGAGGTGACCTTTCTAGGCCACGTGCTCTCCACCAGTGGCATCAGCCCAGACCCGGGAAAAACGGAAGCCGTGAGGAAGATGCAGGAGCCAACGACTGTGACCGAGTTGAGGAGTTTTCTCGGAATGGTAAATCAACTCGGGAGGTTTGTGCCGCAGCTGTCCGAGAGAGACAAGCCTCTGCGGGATCTGCTGTCGAAGAAGAACTGCTGGGTGTGGGGCGTCGACCAGGCAAGAGCCTTCCAAGATCTTAAGGATGCACTGACGTCCACACCAGTGTTAGCCATGTACGATCCCAACAGAGAGTGCAAAGTCTCAGCAGACGCGTCGTCGTACGGATTGGGAGGCGTACTACTCCAAAAATGGGACGAAGAGTGGAGGCCAGTAGCCTACATGTCGCGGTCTCTCACACCAACAGAGCAGAGATACGCGCAGGTGGAGAAGGAAGCTTTGGGGCTGACCTGGGCCTGTGAGAGGTTCCGTAACTTCCTTATTGGAAAACATTTCCAGATGGAGACGGACCACAAGCCTCTCCTGAGTCTCTTGGGGTCTCAGGCACTGGATGCACTACCTCCTCGGATCCAACGCTTCAGAATGCGTCTGATGCGCTATTCTTACTCCATCTCTCATGTGCCAGGGAAATGCCTGTGGACGGCCGATACGCTGTCACGAGCTCCTGTGGAGAGAGAAGAGAATCCAGCTGACAAAGAGCTGTTTGAAGACACTAACATATACGTGGACATGGTACTGGAGAACCTACCTGCGAGCGCTGACTACCTGGAAGAGCTGAGAGAGCAGCTGCGGAGGGACAGTGTGTGTGCACGGGTGATGCAGCTGTGTGCAGAAGGCTGGCTAACACACGGTTCCAAAGAACCGGCACTTAGGCTGTACAGCGCAGAGCAGGCGTTCCTTACAGTCCAAGATGGTGTCTTGTTGAAGGGACACAGACTTGTCATCCCTTCTACAATGAGAAATGACGTTCTCGCCAAACTGCATGAAGGACACCAGGGCGTGGTGAAGTGTAGACAGCGGGCGCGACAGTCAGTATGGTGGCCTGGGCTGAGCCAGCAGCTGAATGAGCTGGTTCTCAACTGCCGAACATGCTGTAAGGAGAGACAGAACCACAGGGAGCCGCTGATACCGTCGCCATACCCAGGCCGACCATGGGAGAAGTTAGGAGCTGATTTGTTCATGCTTGGGAGCAAGACCTACCTGCTGGTGGTGGACTACATGTCAAGATACGTGGAGATTGCCTTGCTGACCTCCACAAAGTCAAACGATGTGATCAATCACCTGAAATCAATCTATGCTCGTCACGGGATTCCGGATCTTCTCGTTTCGGATGGAGGGCCCCAGTTCTCCGGAGCAGCCTTCGCTGCGTTTGCAGAGTCCTATGGGTTCCGTCATGTTACCAGTAGCCCAAGATACCCTCAGGGCAACGCGGAAGCCGAACGTGCTGTACAGACTGTGAAAGGTCTCCTGAAGAAAGAGGATGACCCCTATCTTGCTTTACTCGCTTACAGGGCTACCCCTCTCGACAACGGGTATAGTCCAGCGCAGCTTCTCATGGGGAGGAGGCTCCGCACAACGGTGCCTACCCTTCCTGCCTTGCTAAATCCTGCTCTTCCTGATCGTGAAGCTGTTATGCAGAAAGAAGGGGAGAAGAGGATAAAAGATGCACAGCGCTACAACTTGCGGCATCGTGCACAGAACCTTGACAGACTCAATCCAGGACAGGACGTGTGGATCAAAGACCAGAGAAAAGCTGGAGCTATCATCGGAAGCCACTCCACCCCACGATCGTATCTGGTGGAAGGACCCCACGGGACCATCAGACGGAACCGTCGTCATCTCGTCCCTATGAGATCCTCGCCGGAGCAGAGTGGTTGTGGTGCAGCAGAGCCGTTCCTGGGAGGCGTCCCAGAACCACCTTCAGCAGAACCACCGCAGCAGAGTCTTCCAGAAACGCCATCTACACCTACTCCTAGAACCAGGTCTGGGAGGGCGGTGGTGAGACCAACTAGGTTGGATTTATAATTTTGTTTTCTAAAGACATTGCAGAGACTCTAAAAAAAAAAAAAAGACAAAAGAACAGAAGAACAGAATATTGAAATGTGATTGAACTGTTATGTTTATGCTTATTGTACTGTAAATGTTGAAGTCAGTTGCAGGGCTTAGAGGAGGACAGCACAGGGGTAGTATAGGAGGATGTTTGAGATTTGATTTTGGAGTGGTTTGTTCTAGCTAAGAGTAAAATATATGGTTGTGTTTGATGGGGGGGGGGGCACAGGCTCAGATAGGAGCAGACCTTCCAACCACGAGGCAGAATAATCCTCAAGGTCTGTTGAATCAATGGCAGTCTATCCATTGATTCTAAAAAGGGGAGATGTGGTGTGATTGTGCTATGGAAGAAAGACTACAGGGTCGACGGGAGATGACGTCGGGGGAGGAGCGACGGGAGGAAGAGTGAGGGAGTTGGGTGGTGAGGAAGTTAAATAAAGCTAACCACGTTAATAGTACAGTTGGACTCACGCGTGCGTTATTAAAGAACACGACATATATCATATCAGGTCATTCACGAGGTTACTTTGTGTTCTTAAAGAGGGTACTTTTCTGAATCCACCTTCACACATCTATTCACATGTAAAGCGTGCCGATAATTGTAAAAAATAATTGTAATTTAATTTTGTTGAATACAAATGTTCCCTACAAAGTAAGAGTAGGACCTGTTTTTATTCGCTTTCAGTGCATTCAGCCTTCTTGGACTTGGGGAACACGAGATAGCTTGACCACATTGAATGTAAACACAAAGTAAAATATTATCGTATTACATACAGCCCCCGGGAACTCGGGAACAGCTCCTCTTTTGGTTTTTGCAGAACGGCCTCATGGAGCAGAGTTCAGTAAAAGGCACGGAATGAGGGAACAAGGACTTAGAGCATGGTAATAATGGTAAAAAGCTGTGTTGTGGCCATGACATAAGCACTTTTACGGTCATGAATCAACTCCACACATGCACATTTTTCCACCATCTCTCAACTAGCACCATATTTCAAGCTATTTTTGAGTAAATGTGGGTAAGGTGGGCCTGGAGCTGACCTACCAAAACATGAGGTGAGCTATGCTGTTAGCAGATGCCTACAGCTGACTAACCAGAACACATGATGTGAGCTAGCATGTTAGCAAAGGCCTACAACTGACTAACCAGAACACAAGATGTGAGCTAGCATGTTAGCAGAGGCCTACAACTGACCACCAGAACACATGATGTTAGCTAGCATGTTAGCAGAGGCCTACAGCTGACTCAGCCGAACACATGTGAGTTAACATGTTAGCAAAGGCCTACAGCTGACTAACCAGACTGACTAATTCAATCTGTATTTCTTCATAACTAACCCTAACCAAGTCATTGTGTTGCCTTAACCTTTTGAGCACTCTTGCAGCAGTGCAGAAAAATGTCGCTACTTGGTGGCACTACAACAAAATGGTCAAAACGACCACAGATGACATCTAAAGTAGTTTAATGGTGCCAGCGTTTCTATTGTTACATGTTGGTTAATTGTTATCTAATCTTTATCACTTAAAGGTACAATCCCGGGCGGCTGGATTTACTGGACTAACGATTTATTTTTCGAATTGCACATCCTCCCCTCCATCCAATCAGGAATCACAAAAGCCACGCCCCCCCTGCTCGGTGCGATGTGCTGTGAAAAACTGTAGCTACAATCAAAGCATTGCATACCAGTGCGCATGCGCAGAACAGCGTGCACGTTGACTGACAGACGGGCCATCCAACCAAAGTTGTCTGAAACTAATTTGATTGGTCGACCAATTTTTAGCCCCTACTCCTTACACAGATGACCAAATTACGTCATTGATATGTCAAATTACTAACGTGATCAATTACTGTCTAATACTTAACCGATATACTCAGATTTTTATATTTTTGCCACAAAACGAGCCGCCCGGGATGGTACCTTTAATTAACGTATGTTAATTATCGGTTAATAATTGTAACCTTATTGTAAAGTGTTACTATTGCAATCTTTCCATTCACCTGCTTATTCTAGAACAATACATATACTGTCCCACACTCTTGTACTCTGGATCAACGGCAATGTGCCCAGTGCATTGGAAGGGAGTAAAGGAACAACACCGTGGTCAAACGCCATCAAGGAGAGACGGCGAGAAAGAGAGACGAGAGACGGAGAGTCGAGAGACTGAGAGATGGAGAGACGGCGAGAAGAGAGACGGGTAGACACGAGACGGGGAGACGGACTGAGGGACAGAGAGACGAGAGATGGAGAGACGAGAGACAGAGACGGAGAGAGAGACTGAGAGATGGGGAGACAAGAGACGGGGAGACGGAGAGAGAGACTGAGAGACGAGAGCACGAGAGAGAGAGAGAGAGAGAGAGAGAGAGAGAGAGAGAGAGAGAGAGAGAGAGAGAGAGACACCTGGGCCATTTTCTACTGTTCAAATGCACATAAACTGACAGAGACAATAACCACCTATATTATTATTTTTGAAAATAATGTGCCCACAAAGAACATCACGGTTGACCTAATAACAAGTAATGGGTCTCTGGGTATGAAATGAAGAAGATCTCAGTGAGAAAAAAGCGGTCATGTTATTAGTTGACAACATCACAAGTATCTCCGTCTCCCTACAACATCCGCAGAATCCGGCCCTTCCTCACAAGGGAAGCAGCTCAGACTTCTAGTCCAATCACTGGTCATCTCCCGCCTCGACTACTGCAGCTCACTCCTGGCTGGACTTCCTGCCTCTGCGATTAAACCTTTGCAGCGCATCCAGAATGCGGCAGCGAGCCTCGTGTTCAACCTACCGAAGTTCTCCCATGTGACCCCCCTCTTCCGGGACCTCGCTCCCTGTAGTAGCTTGCATCACATTTAAGATGATGGTACTGGCATACAAGGCAGTCGATGGAACTGCCCCTGCCTACCTCCAAGCATTGCTAAAGCCACACACCCCAGCTCAATCCCTCCACTCAACTACCTCAGCTGGACGTCTGGTACCGCCATCACTAAGAGGTAAAAGGTCAAAGGTCGTTCAGCAAAGTCACAACTTTTCTCGGTTTTGGGACCTCAGTGGTGGAACGAGCTCCCTGCCGTTCTCAGGGCCGCAGAGTCGCTCACTATCTTCCGAAAAAGACTCAAGACTCACCTGTTCAGAGTCCACCTCGACTCTGCATAGACACCCTCCCGCCTCTGGCCACTATTGTACACAGTATTGTAGTGTGTTGTATTGTATTGTATTATAGTACTTAACTGTGGAGCAACTGCAGTAGCTGCTATCATTGCTGTAACACGGGGAATTGGTTAGCCTAGCTATTGTTGTACTTGCACTTGGTTCTATGAACATCCTTTCTGTACCGACAGCGATATATTGTTGCACTTCTTATGACAAATGTACTTATTGTAAGTCGCTTTGGATAAAAGCGTCTTCTAAATGTAAATGTAAATGTATTTAAAGAAAAAAGGCATGTCCTGAGGAAGAGGTTCATAAGGCTAGGTAGTGTAGTGTTAGGTCTACCCTGGCTGAAGTTAGGTCTATCCCTGTAGTTGTAGGTATATCCTGGGGAGAGGGCTGTAGTGTTAGGTCTATCCCTGTAGTGTTAGGCCTCATACACCACCTTCACGAGTTGCAAAGTGGGAAATCTCCCAGCTTTCTTGCGGCATTTCACAGAGGCACGCCCCCTTTCGGTCGGTGTAGAAATGTATTTTCTTTGTATTTGTACCACGTTGGTCATTTTAATGTCGATTTTAAATGCTGTTACACACTTGATTACATTGCTGCTTTAATCCGGTCACCAATTTATGCATTGCACGGTCTTGCTGGGAGTGCAATACAATGTAAAGTTGTGTTGTTCGTTTTCGAGCTGGTTTGCTCAAGAGGCTAATGTACCCAGTGCCTGAATGCGTTCATTGAACGACGCAAGGTGGTTACGGACCCCTTAAGTCCTTGCGGACCCTCCTTGCGTCAACCGCAAGGTGCGCCTCCAAATAATTGTAACCTTCAGTTGAGGCGACGCAGCAGCAAGGGCTGTGATTGGTCCACTAACTAAAACCCGACGCAGAACCATAAAGGTTCACGACTGCGTCGAAGCGTCTGCATGGTCATTGCGTTGCAGGAAAGTGGGACCATAATCAGCCCTTAATTGTTGGAGTGGCCCTTAATTGTACAAATGTCCCGCCATTCCGACATGTCATTAATATACATTTAATTTCTATTATCATTGTACTTTAATTAATTAATGTGATTATTTCTTAGTTTCATGCGCTTTAGTGTCCTACACTGACATTCGTCATTGGCGATAGTCACCGACCCTCATTCGCTGTGGGTCTTTTGCCCAAGACATAAGGCCCTTCCCCAGTCTCCCCCAAAATCCCCACTGACCCAATTCACGCTTGGACTTTTTGATTCATTTTCTAAAGGTTGGGACTGATGTACACTGGACTCTGGGGGTTATTTGAACATTCAAATTGGTTAACTGTAAAAAGGAGCGTCGGAAATCCTGCCTGTCTTTAAGCACCGAGGCCATTAATTATGGGAATGCTGAGAGAATGCTGGAGAGTCGAGAAAAAGAAGACTAAATATGCAAACATGTTATGTGCAATCTAACAACTGCACGCAGACCTATGGCATGCAAAAATAAGACTGTTGTTATTCTGTGGCTCAATCAATTTCACCTGACCAGCTGTTTTGATTATCTCTGAGGTCAGGGGATATGTTAACAGTCTATGTTTAACGGATTTGCCTTCTATGGGCAAAAACTGTTGGTTTATTTGTATTGCTCCCCAATTTGTGTGGAAATGGGTGGGTCTAGGCCAGCGTTACTCATTGCGCGGCTTGCAAGCCACATGCGGCTCGTCATGCTATAATTGGCGGCTCGCATGGTAGCTTCCTATGTAGTAACACAGCCAATACATTTTTTCAAATGTGCTTCATAAACGTACAACACTGCACTACAAAAACGCAAACATCTGAATTATACTTGTCCGTTCACCCAAATAATGAAGGAGAGTTTAAAAGTATTAAGCCTTAATGATGATCCCTAAAGGGGGAATTGTCAACCTGTCAAACCTGGCAACGCAGCCCGCAAGCGTGTGGCATTGTTTACAACACGTGACCGCTCAGAATTTAAAGGGGGGCTACGTAAGCTCCGCACGCTGCGCACGCTCCGCTTGCCAGCTGAAATACGAAATGGACCGGTTTTTAATAAAAAAGGGACAGAAAAGAACTCAAAAACCAGACGAACAGACAGACAGTGTTGCTAGTGGAGTGGATGAGGGAAATAAGTCTGAGGACAAAAATCAGCAGGAAGACATCGGAGAGGGGACGAGCAGAGAAAACGGCAGGTGTAAAGTAAAAAACGAAAAATAAGAAGCATTACAAGATGAGCACAGAAAATTCAAGAGAAGTGGACGGACGAATTCCTGTTTGTTTTGCATGGTATGAACCCTCTATGCTTGATTTGCAAACAAACCCGTGCCGGTTTCAAACGAAGCAATCTGGAGCGCCATTTCAAAACGGCGCATCCAAAATTCAATGAAATTTACCCGCCTGGCAGTGAACTAAGAATTAAGAAAACTGCACAGCTCACTGCTTCACTGTGTGAGCAGCAAAATCTAATCCACCGCACAACCTCCACTGCAGAGCGCTTAACAGAGGCGTCTTATGAGATAGCGTGGATTCTAGTGGGGTTAAAAAACCTTTCTCCGACTCAGAAATAGTGAAAGACTGTTTTTTGGCTTCAGCAGAAATACTGTTCACAGACTTTGACAACAAGGACGCCATCCTTAAACAAATAAAAGGGTTACAGCTGTCAGATTCAACAACAATGAGGCGGATGGAAGACATCGGAAAGGACATAAGTGACCAGTTGTTGCGCGCTGATCTGCGCGCGCTGCATCGTGTTTCAGCATTCGCAGTGGACGAAAGCACAGAACGTCACTGACGTTGCTCAGCTGTGCACTTGGGTGAGGTTCCCAAAAGAAAACTGTTTTCAAGAGGAAATGTTGTGCTTACTACCACTCCATGGCCAAACAAGAGGTGAGGATATTCTGAATGCACTTTTAGTATTTTTTGAGGAAAATAATCTCAGCTGGTCCAAACTTGCAAGTGTGTGTACTGATGGTGCTCCAAGCATGAGAGGCAAAGAGAAGGGTCTTGTTGGCCTCATGAAAAAAGAGATGAAATTCCCAATTTCATCAGTTTCCATTGCATCATTCATCAGGAGGCACTGGTAGCAAAGCTCAGAAACAGTGAATTCCAAAATGTGATGCAAAGGGTTGTGCATGTGGTCAATTACATTGTTTCAAGAGCACTAAACCACAGACAATTCAGACAGTTAATCCAGGACTATGACACAGAGTACAGCGATTTAGTGTTGCACAGTGAAGTAAGATGGTTGTCCCGTGGAAGGGTGCTGGAGCGATTTCTGAGCCTCCTTCCTGAAATCAACAGTTTCTTGGACAGCAAGGGGAAACACCAGCCAGAGCTGAAAGACCCACACTGGATCATACAGCTGGCCCGTTACTGACATTACCTGTCACCTGAACACTCTCAACTTGCAGCTCCAAGGAAGAGACAAGCTTCCAAGTGACATGGTGAGGGCAGTCAGAGCATTCCAAAACAAAATAACTGCTCTGTGGATACCTGACAGAGAACTCATCCACTTCCCTAAACTCAGAGCAACAACCACAAGTGAACCCATCTCCTGCCAGCAGCATTTCAGCTACAGCAGATTTGTTGAAGTTTTGGAGGAGCTGAAGGGTGAGTTTGAATCCAGATTCAGTGATGTGACTGAACATAAGTAGATTTTCAATTTTATTGAAAACCCCTTCCATGTGGATGTGTCCTCCCTCACGTCAACCATCACACAGCTCTGCCCTGGTGGATCGTGCTGCTCTGGAGAGTGAAAATAATTGAGCTGCAAAACAAACAACATTCTCCAAGTTGAACCTCAGAGCAGGTGTTGGGCCACTTCTGGAGTTTGGTTTCTGAAGCAGACTTTCCCACTTTGAAACCACTTGCACAGAAAGTGATGTCTTTCTTCATGAGCACATAACACCTGTGAGTCAAACATTTTCGACCATGAACATTATCAAGAGAAAAACAGGAGAAACCGACTGACCCATGGTCATCTTGAATGCCTCACTGTGATTGCAACAACCAAATATAAATACAACATGAAGAAAGTCAAGGACATGCATGCCAGCTTCCGCTCATCACAGTATTAAGTTAAATCTGGTCTTAAATGAAAATCCATCGTTATTACTTTTTTGTTGTTTTGTTGTTACGGCCTGTGGGCCGATGCCTGCAGTTTGGCTCTTGGTTTGTGGTGGTTTGGTGCTGTCGCTCCCCCTGAGGCCTAGGTGGCAGCTCCTCCCCCAGCTCGCCACAGGGTGGCCAATCTCCTAATCAGCCACCATGGTTAAAAGGAGGCGGAGGAGAAATGCAGCAATCGGGTCGGTTGGGTCAGTGTGTCACTTCCTTGCAGTGGTAAGGGTGAGCTGTGTGTTTTAAGCCTTGATGTCTCCCTTTCAGTGGAAAGGTGACTGTGGCCAGGGAATCTTTTAATATTGTTCTGTTGGTTTCCTGGTTCTTTTTTGGAGACCGGTATTTTGTGATCTCCCTTCTATTGCATGACTGACTATCCTGCTACCTTTTTGCAGGCCAGCGTTTTGAGTTCAACCTGACGGTGTTGTTGTTAATTTTTGTTAAACAAAATAAACTCTTGTTTTTTAACAAGGCACATGTCTCTTTGTCCTCTCTTTCGTTGACCAGTCCTGGGAATAACATAATTTTATTACTCCCCTCATCCCCTTAAGTCTGGGACGTAGCACCAATTTATATGAAGAAATGCACATTTGCAAAGGTGACTTAGCATATTGTCATAAAAGTGGCTCTCCTTTTGATTTTGCATTGCCAATGTGGCTCTTGTCAAAAAAATAGTGAGGATCACTGGTCTAGGCTATATTCTCGCCTATCTCATTGTAAAGTGCATTTTATTTCCTTTGGCCGATATGAAGTTAACTGCGCCCATTCTTTGATTTGTTCTGCCGCAGCACTCCAATCAATTAATAGTGTTACAATGTTTGTCCAATACACTCCAAAATTGTCCTGCGTTGAGTTAAAATCCAACTCTAATGAATAAATTGTCCAGTTTTAAGATACATAGAATATTTCAACATTCCCAGTCTTTAAAACCTTTCATACAATGCATGTTAAATAAGTGCACGCCCCGCAACTCGTAACACTTGTTCAACAAAACTTGTTTGTTTAACCTGCCTGGTATATTTTTTCCAGGATTCCTGTTAGTTGGGATTTGAAATGGAAAATAATTATTGCACTTTAAGGACTACTGTCCTGTTTTTCTTTTTTTCATAATAATTCCTCATTAAAAAATACTATTCAAACAGCAAGTTTTTCCCCATTTTTTTGAGAAGTAAGCTGCTACTAGTGTGGACTGAATGGACAGCAACAAAGCTGTCGGAGCCAGTTTTGATTTTCATAAGGGAAATAATATAATAGTTAATTGCGCTAATTTCAAATATATAGAATTTTATTTGAAATTAACTTGCATTATTTTGGTGCATTTAGTTACTTTATCTTGAAGTGTGAGAGAATCTTAATTGTGTTAACTACTGATGACAGTCTGTTAGGATAACAAGCGTGGAGCCACACAGTTTTTTGGCCTATCGCTCTCTTTCTATCTCTTACCTCTAATTATAACCTCATTGTGGAAAAGGATTTTTTGTATTTTGCATTTGACAAGTAAACCTCTTAAACTTATTTTTGTGTGGATATTGGATTAGGTATGCATCGAAGGGGAAAACGGAGCGTCAAGCTGAAGCTTCACTAATTAGACCAATTGATCCTACAAAAGCGTTAAAGCAACAATGGGGAAAGGCTGTCCCATCAATGCTATTGTAAACCCTGATTGGATAAGGATTCAAAATTGGATATGAAGATGAAATCTGACGCATAGTTTCAGTGATAAAAGTGATAAAATAATTGCTGTCGTTGGTTCTATATGGTCTGTGGCAATAATTTTGAAAAATATTAGCTTGCAGCAATATATTGAAAAAAATAATTATGAACTAGGTTAGGGTTAGGGTTAGTTTTTGGAACTGTAAGCCTGAACTTTGAACTAGTTCATGTGGATAGTGAACTTTCCCAACACTGAATGAAGCTAACAATAACAATGACATGCCAATGATTCACAAAGACAAACGGGAACGCTATAAGTGCTACAAGCCAGGAAATTACGTCGCAAGAGCAACTAGGGGAGTGTACGTTACATCTCGAACACACCATGAGGTCTTGCAGTTGTAGTGTCAGTAGCGAAAACAATCTTTCTTAATTTTCTTCTTTCTTTAAGGTGCAAAGAGAATCTATACAAATTGCTTTTAAATGAATTAGTGACAAGGTAAACGAGGCGATATCATTTGTATTTCATTGGGTAACACTTTATATTAAGATACACATATTCACCATTAACTAGGTGCTTATTAATATGCCTATTAGTAACATACTGGCACTTTGTTAGTATTAGACACATTAATACCTTATTCTGTATTACCTTAATTTACCGTTACTACTCCATTAAGATTTCACCCAATATACCTACTAATTATTGTTTAATTACTGTAAATAAAGCCGTTTTGGATATGACTAACAATGCTAACAACCAAGGAATCATTGGGACCTTGTAAAGGGGCAATAGCACAAGAACAGTCATTCCCTCTTTATCACTATTAATTAGTATCGTCTATTCTTATGGAATACATACAACGCAAAACTACAAGTCGTAATATTACCTGTATTAATTAATTAAGTCTTGTTAACTCAAAATATGTTCCCTATTCTAAAGTGGGGTCTTGTTCATATCTAACTCACAAGTGATTTGGTAGCGAGAAAGCCGAGTTATCACAAATGCAGGTTTATTTATTTTGAATAGCAAACAGTCAAGCCATACAGAAAAGCCTCAATTGCAGGTTACTGCACTGAACCAAAACAGAAGACAAAACCAGGGGGGTGTTCAACAAAGCAGGTTTTATCACATAACCGGGTAAGTTAACTCAGGGTTTGCGGTAACCCTGGGTTTTCCGTTCCAGAATGACCACGGTATGTTAGTTTCTATAGCAACATATGCTCTGAAGCAAACCTGGTCGGAGCAGGTTTTGTTGAGGTTAAGTTTGGAACATAACCCGCTTTGGGGTATTTAAAGCCGCGTCCACGCAGAGTTCACGTGTTCACAATGGCATGCCCTTTTGACGAGAGGCCTGTTGATGTCGGAGCGCAAATTATTCGTGCAATTCACAGAGAGAGATTAATTAGACCATGGCTCGACATTTTGTCCTTTCCGGAGGACTTTTTGCTGGAGAGATATCGTTTTTCACGAGATTCTTTGATTTATTTAAATAGGCTTCTCCAACCCTACATTGCAAATGTTATAAATCGTGGATCTGCCCTCAGTTCACTACAAACTATTTGCATAGCTCTCCGTTTTTTTGCCACGGGTAGCTTTTTGTACAGTATTGGAGATGCTGAGCACATAGGCAAAGCTACCGTCTGCCGCTCAGTGCGTAAAGTGTGTCTTGCGCTGAAGCGGTTGTTGGGTGACTTCATCGTTTTTCCAGGCCATAAACCCGAGAGACGCATTAAAATGGAGTTTCACCAACTTGCAGGTCAGCATTATCGACTTTAAGTGTTCCCAAATGGCATAGAAATTATCCTTGTTGTTGACTTTTCATCTGGCTGTTCTATTTCAGGATTTCCAAATGTAATTGGGTGCATTGATGGCACACAAGTGCCCATAACGGCCCCAGTTATAAATGAGGCTGATTATGTTAACAGGAAAGGCTTTCACAGTATAAATGTTCAGGTATGTATAGGCTACGCAGCATATATTGGCTATTTACATGCAATATCTCCAATATTTTTCTTCTCAACAGGTGGTATGCGATGCTTCCTACCTAATTACTAACGTGGAGGCAAAATGGCCTGGTTCGGTCCACGATGCCAGGATGTATCGTGAATACATTTTGAACACTAAATTTCAACAGGGTGAGTTGCATTTTATGAACATATAGACCTCATCATTCATCTGGCGACCCGGGGGGCCGGGGCGAATCCAACCACCCGCCGCCACACATCGCGATCAGCCATTGCCACATGTAGGTCCTCCTTTTCCACCCCTGCGTCCCTCGCGATGCTGTCCGGATAAGTCAGGCCTCTATACCGGACCGGGCCACGAGGCTTCCACAGTAGCAAGGGTTGGACCATCTGCTCTGTGGCTCGATGGCAGTGTCCGGCGAACGAGAGCCTCCGCGTGGTGATCTTTTGCGAGAGGGGCGGGATATCCCCATATATCCGCTCCAGAGTGGCGTGCTCTGCCCAATGGATGTTCTGGACGCGTCGGAGCATATTTGTGAAAGTTCCATCCAGGCGTTTCTGTTGGCGTGTGGTCAGAGTCCACGTTTCTGCGCCGTAGAGGAGGATAGGCTCAATCAGGGTTTTAAAGATGTGTATGTTGAATGCCATATCCTGTTCAGCTTGTTACAGGCTGACCATGCCAAGGCTTTTCGAGACTTGATGTCCTTTTCAGAATCCATTACGAAGGACCCGAGATATTTGAAGTCTTCAACTTGGTTGATACTGTTGCCAGCAGATGATACAAAGCTGCAGTTAGGGGTCAAAGAGATCACCTCGGTTTTGCTTTCGTTGCAATGGAGTCCTACTAGGCGTGCTGCGTTTTCCAACGAGTGTAGAAGGGATTCTGCATTTGCCACAAGATCGGAGACCAGAGCGATATCGTCGGCGAAATCCAGATCAGTGATATGTATGGCTGGCTGTCTTCTGCTCTGTCGTGGATGAAGTTGCAGGCCCTTGTCATTGATTTTGTCCAGGGTCCATAGACCTCATAATTGTTGTGCTTGTGCAAGATATCTCAAAGTTTGTATTTCATCGCAGGGCAATTCGATGGCTATCTTCTAGGAGATAGAGGATATCCATGCCTCCCGACGCTCATCACCCCGTACCCTAATCCCGCACCTGGACCACAGACGGCATTTAACGTGGCACACAGCAAAACCCGCGTTAAAGTGGAACAAACATTCGGGATATTGAAGTCGAGATTTCAATGTCTACGTGGCCTAAGAGTTTGTCCGGAACGGGCATGTGATGTAATTGTTGCATGCGCCGTCCTCCACAACATCGCCACTCTACGCAAAGAGATTCCTCCCCGCTTTGACCCGTCTTGAGGAGGAACCCATTCCCCAAATGGATGCAAGGGCTGGACAAATGATGCGAGACCACATTTGTCGAAATCATTTTAATTAAAAAAAACAAAAAAAACACCAAATACTGTTTAATTTGTTTTATTCTTTAGTTGCTGAGGGAGGGAAAATAATATAATTAGTACCATGAATAGCAATATCATGTCCACTTTGAATTTCTGCCCAACTTCCTTTTTTACCTCTATCAGCAGCTTTGTGTACTCCATCTCCAAATCAGCCTTAGCGATTTCCCGCTGAAGATGGAGACGGTACAATTCTTTCGTCGTCATCTAAAATAGAGGAAAATATTGTTTTAACATTCAAGCGACACTTAAAGTAAAAGGCCAATAAAGTAATTGAGTAGCCTATAGGGATATGTCTTACGTGCTCATATTGCGACCTTGATGTAGGACTACTTGCCGCTTCCTCAACCACAGTCTGTTAAGAGACATGAGTGAGTTTGAGAACACAGTAGTTTAATTATCAATAATGACTTGGAAGTGGCAGAAAAAGCTAGGCTTACCTCAGTTCTTTCAGGTGACCCGGACTCCTATCATACAAAGAGCAATTATAGGCCTATTGGCTGAGTACTTTGAGATGCGCTTTACAACAGAAATGATAAAAATAGGCCTACAGAAACTGGAGGACTTGCAGAAACTGGAGGACTTGCAGAAACTGGAGGACGTTCAGTCGGAGCCGGCTCCATTAAAACTAATACTCCATCTCGATCTGTGAAGTTGATTTATTAGTCACGTTTTGGAATAGAGCCACATATAAAGCAGGCATACAACAAACATGGGGTTTTCTACCCAGGTACAAAATAACATTTGGAATATTTGCGCTGTGACATGCACACGGTTTGCATGCGTTCAAAGACATACAAAAAAAACCTACATTCAACCAGTGGGTTGGCGGTGAATGAAGATGGCCCCGGACTCTCTGAGGAGGTACCTCCAGGTATCCCCTCCATGCCAGGGCGCCCTGTATTAATAGCCACAGCCAGCTCCTCAACCGGGGTGAGGGTAATCGGAGGGCCTGATCCAGTCTGCCGACTGTCTGCCTTTTTACGATTGGCTTAAAAAAAAAGAAGGGCTTATTTAAATGCAGGAGTGACAAATGTGGTATTGCAATTTGAATGCTGGACTGAAAAAGTATAGCCTATGTAGGCCAATACGATGGTGGGAAAAGCTTACCAGTTTGTATGATGTTTTTATATTTCATTTTAATTGATTGATCGCTGACCCGCTTGGGAGCCATTGGATTAACATTCTTTTTTTAGAAGAAAAGGGTTATGTGGTAGGAACGTTAAGAATGCTTAACTGGGATATTAATAGATTCATCGTTCAAATATTTGAAAAATACAATAATCATGCTTTTGACATGAAACCTACGCATTTATTCGATCAGCGATCCGCTGCCAGGCTTTGGTTCTCTGCATTGCAGAGGCTTTAGTGTTCCCTTTTCTACATATATTGTCCTTCTCCTCGTCATAGCCCTCCAGGAGAACCTGGAGTTCCAAATCGTTGAAATAAGCGGCCCGTTTTGCCATTTCGATCAGGGTTTCTATGATCCATACATCACGTCTTTATAGGTTTAGCGTGGACGCGCACAAACCTGTGTTAATCAACCCCGAGTTGATTGAATTAATGCATAACCGGTGGTGTGGAACCGACAGCTCTAGTTTAGTTGGCACAGGCTCAATCAACCTAGAGTTCAGCGTTAACTCTGTGTTTGTTAAACCTCTGTTTGTGGAACACCCCCCAGATCTTTAAGTAGCTACTCACAAAATCTACACCTGCTCATGACTGTGTGTAGAGCTTGTGTAAATTTAGAAATACACATAAATGTTGCTTGTCACTGTTGGAAATTACATTTTTTATAGGTACTGCTCTCATGTATATGTACACGACGCCTTTGAAACATGTAATTTAAACATGACCAAATATTTTGAGAGAGAGAGAGAGAGGTGTTTAGGGATCGGACACCGCGCTTTACAAGCTCCATCTAATGATGCGTTTGTATATTAACCGGGAGAAAATTTAATTCCAATAAAATGATCATCTGATATCCGATGCAAAGTGCGTGTTTCTGCACGTTGTGATTCGGTGGCCTGGTGCGAACTTGATCCATGTGCAATAGTGCAGTTGGCACTGGTTTGGATGGAGCTGTGAGAGATGGCTGCTTTATCAGTAAGAATATAATCTGCCTTTATAACTTCATGTGTTAATGTAGTGATGTGCTCCTCTGCAGCAGAGAGATGAGGCTGTGAAGAGCCTCCTCCTCCTGTTGCTTTTGGAGTTTGTTGTATTTATTTTTTTTGTGTTTACTTTTTTTTCCTTATCAAACTATTTTCACTTTACTTCCGAGGACACTTTATTCATGACATTTGTTTCCTCCTTCCAGACCTAAATTTACCTGTCCCACTCGCACCACTACTAACAGAAGATAAAATATTTCATCCAAACTGACTTCGATCCCCGATCTCTCCTTTTCCCTCTCTCTCCCTCCTCCTCTTCCTCGTGCGAAGTCATGATCGCAGGTATCAGGTGGACAGGAATGCGCCGACCTCCTCTACTTATATGGCTATTCATGGGCAGCAATTTAATGCTAATTTACTGTTTGCCGAGATTCCCACATCGTTCATGAACCCAGAGTAGGCTTTTAGTAGCATAAGCCTTTGTGTGCAAAATCTACACACACATTTACTAACATTTCATGATTGAGAACCCACTGTGTGGAAATGTCGGAGAGCAGCTTCCCCTGTAATACTATTCAATGTTTTGCCACTCAGTTCTTCTGGGGTGTGTTTTTTCTATTAAGCACCTCTGAAGTCAGTCCCAGCACTGTGTTCCAAAAGCTGATCCACATCCTTAATAAATGCTTTGTTTGCTAAGTAGAGCTATTCTGACTTTTCCATGGTGTTGCGTTGAAGCACACATATTTAAATTATAAAATTTACCCCAAATTGGATAGAATACTGTTTTTGTTTTTCCCCTCAGATAGATACTGTAGTGCAACTGAGTTTTCCGATCACCTACAGTTGAACTTTCCACAACTAAAGCACTGTGGTGGGTTTCAACTCTTGCGGAGCGCGTGGTTCTACAAGGTCCAAGGTCTTGGACATCATTCCCTATTCACACAGGATGGATATACTCCAGAGCTCCTGTGCAACAAAGAACTTGGAGTGGGGGCAGCTGTGATTTACATAAGGCCACTTCAAAAAGATATCGACCTGTGGGGTGTTCCACAAAGCCGGTTTTATCACATAACCGGGTAAGTTAACTCAGGGTTTGCGGTAACCCTGGGTTTTCCGTTCCAGAATGACCACGGTATGTTAGTTACTATAGCAACATATGCTCTGAAGTAAACCTGGTCCGAGCAGGTTTTGGCGCAGGTTAAGTTTGAAAGATAACCCGGTTTGGGGTATTTAAACCCTAATGTTTCACCCGCAGATTTCATGTGTCAATGGCATGCCCTTTTGATGAGAGAACTGCTGATATCGGAGCGCAAAATTATACGTGCAATCCACCGGGAGCGATTAATAAACCACGGCTCGACATCTTGGCATATCGGATGACTTTTTGCTGGAGAGATAGATTCTGCGCAAATCTTTAATATATTTAAATAGCCTTCTACAGCCTTATAGCCAACACTACCAATTGAGGACCTGGCCTTAGTTCACTCCAGACTATTTGCGTAGCCCTCCGTTTTTGCAAATGGTAGTTTTATTTAGGCTATAAAGTGGAGGATGCTGAGCACATCGTCCTTTCAGATGACCCATCCAAGATTTTTATCGGCCACCTATCATACAAAGAGCAATATTGTCTGAGTACTTATGCCGAGAGCACTTACAACATAACCGTATAAAAATAGTCCTACAGACTTACATCCACTGGAGAATGTTGGATCGTAGCCGGCGGCTTGATTACAAGCACTAACCCATCTTGATCTGTGAAGATGGATGAAATTGTCACTTTAAGGTTTTCTACCCAGTTACCAAAAAAAGAGAAACATTTGGAAAATATCGCTGGCACGCACAGCGACACGCATGGTTTGCTGTGTTACTTCGAAGGCAAACAAAATCTAAAATACAAGAAAACACAAAAACCTCACATTCAACCAGTGGGGTACCCTCACATGGGCCCTGACTCTCTGAGGAGGTACCTCTAGGTACCCTCTCCATGCCAGGGCGCCCTGAATTTGGTTTATTAACAAGCTCCTCCACCGGGCGGTCAAGACAATTATGAGGCCAGATCCAGTCTGCCGACTGTCATTTTACGATTGGCTTAAAAAAAATGGCTTATTTAAATTTAGGACCAATACGATGGTGGGGAAAAGCTTATCAGTTTGTATGTTTTTATACTTTATTTTTACTTGATCCGCTGACCGCTTGGGAGCCATCGGAGTACATTATTTTTTTTTAGAAGAAAAGGGTTATGTGGTAGGAACGTTAAGAATGCTTAAACTGGAAATTTATAGATTCATGGCTCAATATATTAAGGATCATGCTTTTGACGTGTAAACTAACGCATTACAGCGCGGTCAAGCGATCCGCTGCCAGGCTTTGGTTCTCCGGGTTGCAGAGGCTTTAGCATTCCCTTTTCTTGTGATAATGTCCCTTCTCCCTCGCCATAAGCTCTCCAGGGGAACCTGGAGTTATCCATTTCATTGAAATAATCGGCCCCGTTTTCGCCATTTCGATCAGGGTTTCCATGATCCATACATCATGTAATTTTTAGGTTTGGCGTGGACGGCGCACACCCTGGGTTAACCAACTCCGAGTTGATTGAACTTAATGCATAACCGCTGCTGTGGAACCGAAACCCTCTGAGGTTAGTCGGCACAGGGTCAATCAACCTAGAAGTTCAGCGTTAACTCAGTGTTTGTTAAACCTCCGTTCGTTGAACACCCCTCAGAGGGTAATAATTTGTTTATGATGTAGTATTTGATTCTTTAGAGTATGATAGAGTACTGGCAAGGAAATTCCCAGCCACAAACCCTCACAACGGCAGTATGTCTGAACAAAATCCACCAAGCTCTATTGTAAAATGGTTTGATAGCTCGATGAGCATTTATGATATTATTGTGGTCTCGTTTATGCTAGAATCCTCCCAGTGTGACCCTCACTTCTCAGACAACTAGACAATGGGTGGAATGTAGTCTACTGTGCAGAGATATTTAGCTTCTCTGAGATCGAAGGCCACATCGACTGTTGTGAGAAGTGAGACATATTTCTTGTTTAAACATGCACTTACATATTGTGAATTCATGAAGTCTTACACATTTTATCATCCTAAAATATCAGTTGACACAATATTTTTTTTAATGGGCAACCTCAATATTCTCACCACCCTTGTCAGAGCGCACACGTGATGGCAAACCAAATTTGTTGATGGCACCAATGAAGCTCTCCAACACTGTAGATGCTCAATTGTTCGTTGCAGCTGATAGATAAACAATTAAGCCATCTATTCCACCGTGAATGACAAATCTCCAGCTATTGGTAAAAAAAGAATACATAATGCATCATACAGATATACATTTGAAGAAGGTTCATTCACAGTTTTAGGGCGGGTGAAACAACTCAATGTATCATATGTTCAAGTATGTAAAAACAATTTTGAAAAAAAACGTATTAATTTGTGGTTTCCATCTATGTGCCACATTGCATTTGGTGCAGGAACAGAGTATTGCCTCCGGCTCAGGCCGCGGCTACACCAGACGCGGAAATTTTGCTTTGCGGATGCGGTATGAACGCAGCAGAATTGGAAACCGTTGAAAGCAATGAGAGTGCTACACCAAGACGCTGAAATCGAACATACCGCGCCGACATTTCCGCGTGAAAATTAAGACATTAGACTGGTTTCTATTTTTATTTAAGGTTTGCGAGGGCCTTTTACAATAGAGTTATGGTATATAAATCAATGAAATGTAATGAAAATTCATTATATATTTGCTGTGAATAATGAGGGAATCTATAAATCGGATTATTTCCCAAACCCTCGAGAGCTGTTACTATGGAGATTTAACGTTTTTAGCGATTAAAACATTACTTTTCTGTTTGAAGCGAGTGTATAAGATAGATAGTATACGTAGACAGCTGTAAGTATATAGATAGCAAAGTAGGCCTCGATAGTTGATAGTTCAGAGATGGATGGAAATTTCCGCTTGGTGAACGTTCTATTTCCGCACGAGTGAATTTCCGCGTCTGGTGTAGCCCGTAGCGTTAAAAGCCGTTTCACACCGGTGCGATACGAAATTGCGGCACGGATTTGCGGAATATCCGTGCGGGCAATTTTCCGCAGTGAAGCATGCACACTGAGTCCGGTGCGAAATGGTCGCATTTTTTGTGTTCTAATTTCGCAAACGAAAAAAAAAAACGCGGTTCACTTGAGGCCCATGCGGGTCCGGGGATAACCTCCGCCAGTTCTTTGCATCGCCTGCTGCAAGCGTCCCCTGGCATACCCCGTTGTCCGTCGCGTGCTCTTCAGTTAGAGGGGGCACTAAGATGTTGTGACATTTAACTGACCCCTCTGTGTATTTATTGATTCGTGTTCTATTCATCAACCAATCATTTATTTGTTTGCTTATTCCATGTGTTTACATCCCAATCATTATTTACTATGGATGAGCCAGTTTTCAGATTGTAATGTTGAAATAATAAACTACTGTGGTTGCAAAACCTAAAGCTTTTCAAAGCATACCGTCAAGTTGAGCAAGCACCGAGTACAGCTATAGAAGCTATAGATAAATGTCCTCATAACGTTTAGTAGGTTTGAGGTATATATAAATAGGCAATAAAATAGATCTTCATGTTTCACAAGCTTCTGCGCAATCGAGAGCCATATATTGTCCTTAACTTCCGAATGAGAAGTCATCCACACTTTTGGTCGGCATAAAAATAGGGTGCTGGGACACCAAATGATTAGTCTTTCGCTCGTTTTGTGATGGGCGCTGGAAATCACATCATACAAAGCAAACGATTTCATTGGTCAAGCGTTTAGTTTTGCAGACGGAATTCCGCAGACGACAAAGTTCAAAGTTGTTACGGATTTTTTTTTTTTTGCCGCACGAAGTTTCGCGCTGGTGTGCAAGCTCACATTGTATAACCCCATGAAATCATTTTTTATAAATTTCCGTGCGAACAATCCGCACGGAAATTCGCACTTGGTGTGAAACGGCTTTTAGTGTGCGATTGGCCATAGCTCGCACTTCAGTCCCAATTGGGTCCACTCTTCTTAAGGAGTCACGTACTCTTGTAACTACAACAAAACAACAACAATAGCAAAACATTTTAAATCTCAAAGACAAACTACATGAAATATTAACAGCATTTCATTTCATTTAAGCAATTCTATTCTTATTCTTATTTTCATCATATTATCTTTTAATCATCCTTGTACCACTGACACCATTTTTGTATGAAAAGCACTATTAAATAAAATACATTTTATTCTATTATTATTTGGGTCTAACAGAGAGGAGACTGCACTGATTGAGCTTACAGAGGACTTGCCACGTTCATATAAGGATCCACTTTATATCAAACTTACTTTGCACCAGCAGTCCACTGGCATGAAGGAATGATTTCATCATTCTGTATCCTGTGTTTGGATGACTTAGTTGGATTTCTGCAATGACGGCATCCAGCTCTTGGTCACTCAGTGCAGAATACATGTCCGACTTTCTGAACAAACAAACAAAAATTCTGAAAATTATCTTTGCAAGACGGATGGTTTGTTATTTATTTTTCAGTGATGCATATACTGCTGTCAAATGATTTTCTGCTGTATCTGTGATTGTTGGTTCCAGATGATAAAAGGGGAAGTGACGTGGGAAGCGGGTCTCTCAGAGAGCAATCACCGTTTAATGGGACGCTGTGTGGATTAACCTTTGTATTTAAACTATTGGATTGTATTATTTTCTCTGGTTTTCCTATCTGCATGTCAGTGCTGCACGATAGTTCGG
>OLKM01001934.1:0-18137 GCA_900291075.1 Melanogrammus aeglefinus
TAGTGTAGGAAAATCGGACTGTACGTTTAGAATAATGAAGGTAACTTTATGTTTGTTCTATTGTATAAGCATACGGTTCATGCAGAAGGAAAATTGAACATGCAAATTTTATTATTGACGTTTCTCTTACATCTTCTTTGATTAATATTGATTTTGATTTCTCTTCCCAATAGATTTGGTTTAGTTACAGATAAATTTAGGCAAATATGGAACTTTCAACTGCGTTTACACCAAACGGCATTTTGAATTTGCCTTATCAATTTTTAATGCGCATGTTTTTGCCACCATTGCCGCAACGCGGGAGGTATTTTAGGAATTAAGCAAGAAAGCAAGGTATTTTTCATCACTATTTTGCAAGCAAATAATGATATCAGTCTAAAATAGTGTAAAGTATGTGCAAATACCAATGTAATAAAAACAATGCCTCTGCATGGGGCACATATTCCCCACACCTGATGTAAGATCAATTCAATTTTGACATGTGTAATGGACTATGTTGACATGTTGTGCATGTTAAGTTATCAGCTGAGCCTCTCCGAGATGGCCACGCATAAGCAAGATCCCATCAATAAGACCAGAACTGCAAGCTTACAACTAATTCAGGTTTCTGACCTGAGAAGTCATGCCAAGTTTGGCAATTCCGTCACAAACAAGTCTCAGACAAATAGGTGCGCAGTGTTTTATTTCACGAAACACTCAGAAAACAAGTGATTTAAGCATCTGCATGTCAAATAAAGAATAGGCTCGTGTCTACAATCCTCAATCACAAAGTATGCTGGAGAGTGGAATGGGGCACTCACAAAAACAGAAATTAACAATTAACAAAATGTGTGGCCAAGAATTAATTTGAATTGAAATTAATTGGCACTACGACTGATACACTAATGACGTTATCGCATGCAAAAAACTAACAGAACGCCAACGCATCTAACCCCGCCATGAATGCTTAAGGGTTGCACCCAATTGCCTATCACTAACATTCAAGGTCCCAAAAGGCACTTCCACTAGAGTAATTGGAATAGAATTCTACGCGGAAATATGTTTGAACAACTAACTGCCCTGTAAGCAATAGGTTGTAACATGTCCAGCCAAATCAGACAGAGTATCCGCTCGTCGAGTCAGAAGGGATGGGATCCCACAAGAGGTGGCACGGCAACGGGCTGACCAGAGAGTCATCCTAACAGGAGTAGCTCAGTATCGAGAAAACGGCTGGGAACTCGAGCCCAGAGCAGAAGGACCATACAAACGTCACCAACGCAACTGTCCAAACAGCCATCCAGTGCGAGGAAGCTCTACCTGGTTATCATCTCAACCCACTGCACAAGCAGCCGCTTCAACCCAAAGCCAGGCATTGAGTGTGAATGCAGGGAGCGTGAGGAGGAGTCATGCTGCAGAAACGCCTGGGGCTGACAGCTTTACCCCAGGCACCAGTGCCCAGTCCGAGGCAGGAGACAACAGTCACATGCTGATGACTGATAATGTGGCAGCCCTGTTTCCTAATCCTCTACGGATTGGCTTCGTCAGATTCTCATGGCCAAGGACAGATCCCGAGGAGATGAAACTACGGAGCACACACCGACTCGAAGAGCCAGGAATCAGGGACTGGTATTGAAGGAAGCCTAGAGAAATCCAGGGACAAATCCGGCCCCAACTCATTTAGAAATAGCCAACCAAGAAAGCAGCAGAATGCGCCTTATATGCTTCAGATGCCACCGCCAAGTACCACTTAATGAACTTGTGTTCTACTGTAATGCTCGGCGATAACCAGTCACTATTGTGCTTTCAACTTCTACCAGAATATATAAACAAGCTCAGCGAAACAGTCAGTGTAGAGTACATATTCAGCCTGGCGAATTTATGATATGGTGTTTAACAGTAAGGTCAAAGAAAAACCATGGGAAGTACAACAGCGAGTTTAAATTGAAACATAAAGGATATTTACTCCTGTAAAGCAGTGTCAGAAGAACGGTTTTAATCTTACATTAGAAAAAAGGAGACCCTTGTTAAAATCAGAAATCAACCCGGAAGATCGTTGAACTTTATGCAAAGCAATTCCACTAATACCTTCCAGATGAAATGACAAAGTAATGTAACCACAGCTACTGATAAAATAGATCAACTTCCAGTTGGAGTTAATGGAAAAGATTCATTGGTAACCACTAATAGATTAAAACTCAACTCTAGATGTAAATAAAAAGTAATGAGTTTTCTATATCGGTATCAGCGCAAACCTTTAGTCACGTAATGCAACTTTCCATCAGGGAGGAAGCGACAATGCCAGTAGTGACCACTAATCTAAACTCCAATTTAGAGAAGTAACACAGTCATGAGTGGCATCAATAAACACAAACTAGCAACAAATGCGTACACAGCTAGCTACTGCATCAAATATTTGTATATGATATAGAAACATATCATATGAGTTATAACATATAGATAGAGGCGACCACCAATATAATAAATATCTACAGAGTGTTGATAATTGTTGTATTAGTAACTAACACTTACTGTCTACCGCAATATCAAGACAGTACGTCAATTCAGTAAAACTGTTTGTTTGGCAAGCTAGGAAGCTTACATCGGCCACCACTGTCTCTTGAAGAGACTTCTCTAGTAGAGCAGTACAACCATCAATAAATTATGTTGCCGGAAACTTAGAGAAAATAATTGATTAACCTAAAACGTTTAAGAAAGGGTTTAAAAAGAAAATTCGGGCCATGATCAGGAATGTGTGGATAGCTGGACGCCAAGGTTTGGGGTAATGCGGAAAATGTGGCTGACCCAAGAGAGGCATAGTGCTGTCAATAGTACTAAACAGTGGTAGGATTGGGTTTTTTGTGTGTTGTATTCCCATAGTCAGATCTATTAATAGCGTCCCAGACTTTCCAAGTGAGATGGCCCTCATGGTGGGACCGGTATAGATGAGTCTGATGATTGGGAGAGGGAAGCTCTATTGCGGGACGTTAGATTAGAGTGAAACCAGAAGAGGAGACGCGGATGTAGACATCACATCGTCAGGTAGGTCTTGGGTCCAAGCTGGTGACCTCTCCATGTGAGCTAACAGCCTGGTGCCACAGACAGCATAAACAAATGTGGGCAATTGGAACTAATGGGTTCCAGGGCCTGATGGTTGCAGACAGGAACAGCAACCACAATGCCCAACCCCAACACACACAGCATAACTGGTACATAAAGATAAATCAGCGTTATCTGAGATCTATGCAGGGCTAGCAGACAATCTTACATTTTTTGTGTATTTATTTTATTATTACTTACTTACTATTATTTTTTACTATTATTATTTTAACTATTTACTATTATTTTTTACTTTTTGACATGCTGTTTTTTGAGTTTTCATATTTTCTGTGGTCACATATTGTTGTAATGTTCATTTTCAAATGCATGCTGAAAATGCTATGTGTATGTTATGCTTAGTTAGAATTTTAGTTAGACATTTGATATAATTGTATATGTTGAATATGGTATAATGTTGTTTGTTATGATTTTAAAGGTTGTATTGTCCATAAAGACCGAATTGCAGGGATCAAGACTGTTAAGATGATGCATTACATTTGATAGATCTTTTTTGCCTTGCGCAGGTTGAAACCCCTGCACACGTTAAGAAGGTTTTTAAATGATGATCAAATGTAATACTGAAATCTAGGTCAGGGACTTAGGATAGTTTTTATTAGTAGTTTAAGTGGAAGGGGACGAACACAATTACTATGTTTTTATTGTGATAAGGATCCCCAATAAGAGGGGATATGTGGTAGAAAATTATTGATTATATTCTATGTTAAACCTGATGATTATTACTAGGCCTAAAATATCTAATGGTAGAAAACATCTGGAACGTCTCTGGTTCAGGGCTTGGCACGGCGCCAGGGAGTCTGGGGTCAGACAAGGTTAGGAACTCCCTTCCTTGTGAGAGACCGGAGACCACGGGGTCAATGTGTGTTGACCTCAGGCCTGGTGTTTTAGATTAGTATTGCTGGGCCACTTCATCAGAGGGAATGCATGACGTATTGTGGGCGCGGAAACCCCAAAGGAGGGGACTGCTCTAAGCATATGGATAAAGAGGAGACCTCAATCGATTGACCGTCAATGCTTTGCAAACCATTCGGCTTTGTTGTTGCTTTTTTAACGATAAAGTCTTTTTTGTCATACTCAACCCGGACTCCTCAGTTATTTTTATTCTCTAGTTAGTTAAGAATTAGGTCGTGGTTTTATTCCACTACATAGGCTAACACTGGTTTCAGACAGAAGGAACAAAAAACACTGTCGGCATATTGCGTGTGTGTGTGTGTCGCTTCCTTGTTTAACAAAGCTCTCGGAGTTGCGCGCCGAGTGCAATACACCAATGCTCACTTCTGTCCCCCCCAATTCACACACAATTGGGTGTGGGGGTGGGGGTGGGTGTGGGGGTGCGTGTGTTCGTGGAGCACGAACCCGAGTTCCAGAAGAAACGTCATAGGTGAGGAAACAGTCCAAAGCAGAGGGCATTTGGAGAACAATCTCAAAGTAACAAATCTTCACATTCTTTTTCTATGACTACTCACCTTATAATGTTTTGGGGCTTGTGGGATTTTGTCGTTTATATGTTGTTGTTCTATGTCTCCGGAAAGAGTCCCTCCACGTGATGTTCATTTGGTCGCAGTTTTAAGTTTCGTTTTATATCAGTAGGCCTACCTTTCAGACACCGTATATCAGATTACACCCATATAGTTCGACATTTACCACCTGCCCAGTTAACCAAAAACCCGCCAAACAGGTAGGCTATATAGCCAGAACAACGATTAACCATACTCTTTTTCAATGGCAAATACGCGAATACACACCTAAATGCAACATAAATATATTAACTATGACGTTAAGTGGTATACAAGGAAAAGGAACCTCTCACCTAACACACCCACACAACACAATCCATAATGGATTAACCGCCCCCTAGTGGTTCCACATGCAATAACAGAGTAATAAATCATGGTTTTGACAAACGGCTTCATAAGTAGGCTACTACTGCTATTTAGTCATTTATCAGACACGTCCATCGGAAGATAGGCCTACTTACAGTTAATATATACATACAATTGGGCGTCAGGGAGCGTCTTGCTCTATATAGGAATGCTACGGGTGAGGCTGCGGAGGTTGGGAATTGAACAGAGTAGACCTAGGCTACCTTTCAGACGGTGGTTGAATTCTTGCCACTATCCTCACACACTGCGCTCACCTCATGTTATAGATATTTAGCATGAGCGCATACTGATAATGATATCAGACTATAGATTATAAGGACCTTCCCCAGCCGTTCCAGGTGTGCTGCTATAGGATAACCAACGGAGAGCTCTGGAGAAACATCTGCTCAGCTTGGAGGATTTCAACTGTAAACATTAGGAATAATCGGCTGAACACACGAGAACATTCAGTTGGTTGAGTTTTTTTATTACCATTATGATTTCAAATACAGCAGAAAAATAGTCCCTTACATGTGCACAATAAACGGAAGGACTAAAATAATAGAATAGGCAGACGTTACAAATCATTAACAGGTGTGCACATTTCTTTAATAACTGAACATACTGCTGCGTTGTTCCTAACAGAACACAAGGAACCAATATTCAGTTTAAAGTCATTCACAACTGCATCATTAGTGCCACTTGCATTATTAATCTGGTTCGATGTTATGCTAATTAATGTCGAGCCCTGTAAGATCTTAAAGGTACCTTCCCTTCATGGTGCATCAAGCTTCACCTTTCAGAAGCCTAATAAAATGTAGCATTTGGAGTATAGTTCACTGTAAGTATATAAGTTAAAAAAAATATTACATTTACAAACTCCGATCTACCCCTAAAAGCATAAACAGCTGCTATTCAGACAGCACAATGCAATCCAAATATAAATTCATATAAAAACTGGTCATCCCATCAACAATTAAAAATCAATAATTTAATCTTACCGCAACGCTAAGTCACACAGCCCATCTCAATACAGAGATGAACCACCACAAGATACAAATTTCACCTGCTGCTTTATAACCTACATGCAAGCATGTGTGTGTGTTTGTAATACATTTATGTGTGGGTGTATTTATTTATACAAACTTGTGTGTGTGTAGGCTACTTTATTGATTTTTATAAAAAGGTGTGCATGTGTATTTTTTATGAGCTATGTACAAACGTGTGTGTGTGTGTGTGTGTGTGTGTGTGTGTGTGTGTGTGTGTGTGTGTGTGTGTGTGTGTGTGTGTGTGTGTGTGTGTGTGTGTGTGTGTGTGTGTGTGTTTACAACCGACACAGAGACACAGAGGAACCTTCACCCCAGAACATAAACCCAGGGAGGAGGTTCTCGGTGAATGTGGCCTGGAAGGTGTGGATGTGTGTCAGTGTGTCTGAGGACCCTTTTGGGGTCACTCTGTAGAAGGACAGAGTGCCAGCAGGCTTGTCGAGATACACTCCTACTCTGTTAGAGCCAGAAGGGGGGAGACGTATGATTGTTTCAGAACCATTGTGTTTTGTTTTGTAAACGCAATCATCATCATCACCACTACCATCATCATCATCATCATCATCACCGTCATTATAATCATCATCGTCATCGTCGTCGTCATCGTCATCATCACCGTCGTCGTCGTCGTCGTCGTCGTCATCGTCACCATCATCATCATAATCATCATCATCCAAACAATAAAGACTCCAGGACTTGTCGTTTTCTCCCAGCAAGCTGTCACCACCCCGTCCTCTCCTTGTGATCCCTCTGTATGTCACTCCTATATCAACCTCTCCTGCCCACTCTACCTCCCAGTAACAGCGGCCAGTCAGAGCCTTTCTACATAACACCTGTCTATGGTAGTTAAATCTCTCTGGGTGGTAAGGATACCTCTGTGCCTCTCCAAGTTGTGTCACCTCTCTGTTGTCCTCAGACAGAGAGAGATGTCTGTGGGCTGTTTTCGGGTCCAGTGTGAGCTCACAGGCATCTGATGGGAGAATAGACATTATTAGGCTGCTAATTCACACAGAAAGATAAGTAGTTCATCAAATTAATTAATCAATTAAGCATGTTACCGTGGCCAAGACGCGTCGAAAGAACGGTATATGCAAAATTTGAAAATTTCGAAAAATACAAGCACAAAAACGGGAAATCGACAACAACATTGAAACCTCCACAACTCAAACTACACATAAAAATAATGCACAAATATCAGAATGTGCAATTTTGTGAACTATCTGGGAATTTGAATCATCTAAGTATATAAATATTGATTTCATGTGAAGAATCAAATGAATATCGAATCAATATCGAATCAAATCTTGACCAAACGCTCAAAATCAATAAGAATCTTGAGTCTGAATCTCATGCCAATACCCAGCCCTCATAATTATTAACAAAATACTGATGATAAATAGGCCTTTAATAAGGATGATAACAAACTATAGTTTTTTATTATAGATTACAAAGCATACAGACAGTATGATATTACCTAATATCATTAATGTTAGTATCATTATTATTATGATATAATGAGGTCAACCATTATCTTCATTCCCAGCAGGATTTGAATGAACAGACGTCCCCTACGGAAGGACTTTTCATTTGAATAGTTGGTCTGTGTTGCGATGAATCAAACCAAAGAGAAACTTACACTTTAATAGAGCTGATTTCAGGTCAGGCACCTTCTTCATCTCCATGTTCAGTGACACCTCCAGCTGATCCAGGGATCTCCTCAAGGTCCCTACGTATGACGGAGGACGGACCTCCACCGTCGTCCAGTCCCTGGTGGGTGGAGGATTCTTCAGGGATCTGAAGCTCTGGAGGAAGTGGAGGTGGTCTTTAGTGTGTGAGAGCTGCTTCACCTCTGAGCTTCTATTGGTTAGAACTTTTATTTCCTGCTCCAGTTCTTTGATGAGGTCTTCAGCTTGTTTCACTGTGGATTTCAGTTTCTCTTTAACCATATGGTTGAGGTCATCCTGGCACTTTTCAATGCAGCGCTTCAGAGCAGTGAGGATGTGCACACCATCGGCTATCTCTCTGTCTGCGTCTTCTTTAATGCGGTCTACTTTGTCTTTAATCTCCTGAATAGTTTGTATTCTCTCCTGGATCATCTGTTGAACTTCAGCCTCTATCTTCCCCAGCTGGGCCGTCTTCACTTCATATTCCTCCTTTAGAGGTACAACCGTATGGGACCTGTGCTCTGTCTCTTTGCAGAACTGACACACAGACACCTGTTCAGTCTTGCAGAAGAGCACCAGAAGTTGATTGTGTTTCTTACACATCCTGTCTTCCAGGTGGCTCATAGGTTCAACCAGCCGATGTTTCTTCAGGCCTGCGACTCTCTGATGTGGCTCCAGGTGGGTTTGGCAGTAAGAGGTATAACACACTAGGCAGGACTTCACAGCCTTCAGCTTGGTCCCAGTACAGACGTCACAGGGAACTTCTCCTGTTCCAACACAAGGCTGCTCTTTTACTCGTACAGACGTTCTAAACTGAGCTACCAGATCTAATAAGAGGGTATTGACCCGCACATCAGGTCTAGGGTGGAAAAGCTCGTTGCAAAGAGGACATTTGTACCGGATTTGGCCATCCCAGAACTTTGTAATACAGGTTCTGCAGAAGTTGTGTCCACATGGTGTAGAAACTGGGCTTTTGAACACATCCAGACAGATGGAACATGAAAAGCTCTCCTTAGACCAGGACGTTTGAGCAGAGGCCATTCCTAGAAAACATTTGTTTTAGTTAGAAAAAAATAAATGCATTTCCTGCAAAAAAAATAGTGCTGTTCAAGTTATGTTGAAAATATGTTTTAAAAAAGCGACAGTTAAAGACGTAAAATAAATGTTGATTTGAATAGCTTAAATCAAGTGAAAACATTTTAATAGTTTCAGTCTCAATGGAGTGAACAATGTAAACATGCACACCATTTCAAAGTGTAAAATGGTTGGAAACAAATAAAGTGTAAGAGCTAAACAAATAGCTAAAATTAAAAGTTTGAATACATTTTAGATAAAATAGCCGAGCTGTTTGAAATGGTTGAATCAAGTGAGTGAGTGAGTGAGTGAGTGCGGGATCACTTGTCTTATTAAAGTTATTCTTTCACATCTACTTCATCAAGATAACCTTACAAAATGATAAGTCTTATACTGTTGGACTCTGTGGAGTCCAACACTCGACAGAGTAGGAAGAGCCGAGCCTCTAGCCATATAAACTGGGTTCCCCATACACAAACTTCTGGTGCTTAACAATCACAATTCCAATCGATGAATCATTTAAGCGCCAATAAAATAAGAAATACTCATACGTACACATACACCATTGAAGCTTTAGATTGTGTTTCTAGGTTAAATATTGACTTTGTAAGGCTCTGCGACATCCGAAAGGGTACGCCTTTGTGATAGCCATGGGCTAGAGCGGTCGGAGTATGACGGAAGAGAGACGGAAATTTAGTCAAGACCAACTGAAAACATACCAAGCGGGTTTTAAAATAAAACAGTGGAATCTTAAAAAAGTATAAATTATTTTGAAAATGTGTTTATATATATTTGAATATCAAAGTGTGGTGATTTGTTAAATGTTTGAACGGTGTTTAAAGGTTAAAAAATTACCGAGTTGAAAGCTGAAATAGTAGAAGTGTCAGGAAAAAACAATATTTAGAACAACATCATAAAGTATTTAAAACATTGAATTCTAGCGCACGATTCCAAGCAGATATTAACATTTTAAAAGTGGAATAGAGTCTCTACCGTACCAACAGAGTTTGTAGAAAGGTAGAATAATAAAGCCTAAGAAGAACAATAGTTGAGCTCAAGTTGAGTGGTGCAAGCAGCGCTCAACTACATTATAAAAACAAATGTGGTTAGTTGAGTCACTCAACGTGGTTAGTTAAGTGACTCAACTAACCACGTCTTTATAATGCATTACAATGGTAAAAAAAAAGGAAAGTTTAACTTGTTCTATTGTATATATTTTAGACGTTATAGATGTTCATGTTGTTCCAAGAATAAATCTTCATCAAACATGACGAACAACAAGAAGCCCTGCAGACTAGAAAAGGGTCAATTTAAGGATATTGGGTCAAAATGTTGGACTCACCTGATAATGTTCTGTCTGACTATTGCGTTTAAAAAAAAAGTGATCTTGGTCTTGACAAGCGGCTCCACATCATGTATGCTCAGCTCTCTCCCTACGTGACACGACACGGGCCCCGGACTCTGGACTCTGGAGCTCACCAACCATAAACACTGATAAGCGTCTAATTTCAAGCAACACTCTCGGACGTGTGCTACACATGCATATGTGCTCATTTTGCTTGCGTTAACATTATCCTTGTCCACAGGAATCAATAGAATCAATACGATGGATTGAAGTATATCAGGTGTTCGTCCTGATCCCGACCTGCGTTGTGGGATACCACAAAGGTGGGTGTTGGGAGCCCCCCCCCCCGCCCTGTTGCTTGCATGCAATGAGAACCACTTACAGAACCACTTGGTTCATGATACGAGTAATAACGCTCATTATATAGTGTTTGTAGGAGTCATTCAAGGAGGCTGTCTTTTATAGAAGAAGTTTTGTACACATTATGGTTTGACATGCATTACACACAGAGTGTGTAATGCCTTCCCAAGAATTCATGGACTTCAATATTAAAAAACTTAAGTCAGGTCTTTAGGTTATCCCCCCCTCTAATCCCATTCATTTGAAAATGCTCCTTTTTTTTTTTTTCCTATGTGGGGTTAAGATAAGAACCCTGACTTTAGGATCAGCCGTTCTGTAACCCCTCGATCCTAACCCTCGTCACCATAGTTACCAAACCGATAATCGTAGGATTTTCGAGTTAAGAAGTTTCTGTAATACGGCCCCGCACGCACGCACGCACGCACGCACGCACGCACGCACGCACGCACGCACGCACGCACGCACGCACGCACGCACGCACGCACGCACGCACGCACACACGCACACACGCACACACACACACACACACACACACACACACACACATAACGCTGCAAGTAGCCAGTCATCGATGCCCTGATGCCAGGTTGTGATTGTTGCGGACAAAAGTCCTTGATTATGGGGCACGTTTTCTTAAAAAATGCGATGAATTATGCTGCATATTTATGCAATTTTATGCAATGAAATTGCGGGAACTTGCAAAAATTTTCTAAGCTTTTCGATGACGTTCACATCGCGTAATTACATCACTTCATAACGTTCCGATGGCAACAGGGGGAAATGGCTGCTCTTGTGTGACGTAAACGCAACATTTTTCCACTTTCTGCTAAGATATAGGCCTACAGTACATGACTTTTTTGCAACGAAAATGCCTGGATTATGAAATCATGCAAGCCCCTCATATTTTGCGTGGAAAAGGGCAATTTATGCAGTGAAAGTGCGGCATATTTGAAAAAATGGTTGGTAGGCCTATTGGTAAGCCAACTTTTGAAAAGCGGTAACGTTGCTAACATTAGCAAGATGGTGAAAAGAGCCGGAGGGAGGCTCGTATTAATCCGTTACTATAGAGGTTTATTTTTTGGTTTGTTGTGTTTGTTTCTCCCCCAGACAACGTGGACAGAAGGAAATACAACTCTCCGAAGAAGACCGAAGCAAGTAATCACTTGTAGTAATCAGTTAACTTCAGTTAGCTTACAGCTGAGTCGTTAGTGATGGCTAGGGGCTTCCCGTTTTGACAGTTAATACCCTGGCTGGCACATGAATAAACTGGGGTCACAAAATAGTTTGCAGTTGCTTCCCCATCAGATAGTTGTTTAAGGAGCAATTCTGGGCCTACTGCTTGGAACTTTGGGTAGCCTCATTTGCAATGTCCCAGCATGGTATTTCAGTTGTATTTAGATTCAGTATGACTATCAATGTGAAATAATATAAGCTGCTCAATAGATAATTATCACTCCACCACCTCTCTTGACATCTAGCTTGAGAGCGAAGCAGGGGAAGAAGGCAGGGATAGTGAGAGCTCCATTGCTGAGGTGAGAGGGATTTGACCGTTTAGGAGCACTTTTTGGCCCACTGCTGCACTATGGGTACCTCTTTCAAAGGGAAGTAAGCAAGGAAACAAAAAACGGATGAATGGAACTCATAATGAAAACAATAAAGGAGCTACCAAGGCAGGGAGAAGCTATAGCTGAAAGCTTTTATTTTCTATTAACTTTAAATCGTTGAACTGTTACTGGAAGGACATTCAAGGTGTGCTGCATAGGGTAACCAGCAGAGAGCAGAGCTCTGGAGAAACATCTGCTTAGCGTTACGAAACGGGAAGAATCATCGGCTGAACACACAAGAACATTCAGTTGGCTCACTGAGTTCTGAATCACCCATATGCTTTATTAACAAGTATAATAGAGAAGAAATAACCTTACATGACAACAATAAACACAACATTAAAAAAAATATTTCTATATTCAGTTTAGGTAATTCACAACAGGAACATCAGCCTTTTCTAAAGGCTACTTGCATTTATCAATTAATATCAAATCTGCTTGGAATGGAATCATTTTACATTTTGAATACATTTTACATTTTCCTTTCGTGAAACCTGCTTGCGAACCTTATGGAAGATCTATCATGCTAAACTTTTCAGAAGCCAAATCAATTGTGGCATTTGGAATAAAGTTGTGTGCAAGTATTTAAATCAACATAAATATAAAAGTGTTATATCTCTCCGCGGGTCGTGACGCATATAATCCAAGATCAAAAACACATATGTTTCATGAGAAACTTTTAAACAACCCCCTACTCACTTTAAATCCCTCTCAAGCATTTGGCAGACACAAGGGGGCAATTGCTCTGTCGCTAGCTTAGCCACTTTTTAGAGTTTAACACGGTTTTAAACTCAAGAAGTCATGTGACGTCTTAAGCGCCTCTGTCATATGTAGGCCTACTTGTGGTTTTACCTGCAGCTGCGTTTTACCTTGATCTCAATTGCTGTCTTCAGAGAAATTCACATCAGACACTAGAGGGCGTATTTTGTGCGCGTTAGTCTAATCTCGAAACGGACGTGGTTTTATAGAGGAGACTAAACCAGTTTGCAGGATGAAACAAGGCTCCATTATAACCAACACAACACACCACACACACACACACACACACACACACACACACACACACACACACACACACACACACACACACACACACACACACACAGAATTAGTTTTATGAATTATTAATAATAGGTAGGCCTATGTATGATACATTTACACTTATTACACCAGATAGGCCTTAAGTACAATACAGGCTACAATATAAGAGTTGCTTAAAGTGCCCAACTAAAACTCTACAAAGAACAGATTATTTGTATGTAAAAAAATAAATGAATGCACAGAGAATCGCACCATTCAACGAAACATAAAAAGGTCAATGCTTAACTAAAATGGTTAGCAATGACAAGTAATGGATTGACGTAGGCAGATTCCAGACTCAGATTGCCACTTAAGTTTCATTTGATAAAAATCAACAGTGTTAACCTTTTGGTCAACCTTTTTTCATCACGACCAACAAAAAACGAGTGTTACCCTCTATGTTTTATTTGATAAATATCGACAGTGGTACCCCTTATATTATTATGTTTTATGTTAGTTTCATTTGATAAAAAACAACAGGGTTAACCTTTTTTTTTCCATGACGACCAATAAAAAACAATAGTGTTACCCCTTATGTTTTGTTCAATACATTTCGACAGTGTTACCCCTTATGGTTTTTTCATGACGACAGTTAAAAAACGACAGTTTTAGGACCTACCCTTTACGTTTCATTTGATAAAAACGACAGTGTTACCCTTTATGTTGTTTTTCATGATGACTGATGAAAAACAATAGTGTTGCCCCTTATACTTTATTTGACAAAAAACACAGTGTTACCCCTTATACTTTATTTGACAAAGACAAACCCTTTTATTTTTTTTCAAATATGTTTTTTTCCATGACGACCAATAAAAAACGCCAGTGTTACCCCTTTTTTTTCATGTTGACCAATAAAAAACGACAGTGTTACCCCCTATGTTTTATTTGATAATTATTGACAGTGTTACCCCCTTAAGCTTTATCTGATAAATATCGACACTGTTACCCCTTATGTTTTATCTGATAAATATCGACAGTGTTACCCCTTATGCTTTATCTGATAAATATCGAGTGTTACATTTATGTTTTATCTGATAAATATCGACAGTGTTATCCCTTATGTTTTATTTGATAAATATCGACAGTGTTACCCCTTATGTTTTATCTGATAAATATCGACAGTGTTACCCTTTATGTTTTATCTGATAAATATCGACAGTGTTACCCCTTATGTTTTAGCTGATAAAAAACGACAGTGTTACCCCTTATGTTTTATCTGATAAATATCGACAGTGTTACCCCTTATGTTTTATCTGATAAATATAGACAGTGTTACCCCTTATGTTTTATCTGATAAATATCGACAGTGTTAACCCTTATGTTTTATTTGATAAATATCGACAGTGTTACCCCTTATGGTTTTTTTCATGACGACCAATAAAAAACGACAGTGTTACCCCTTATGTTTTTTTCATGACAACCGATAAATATCGACAGTGTTACCCCTTATGTTTTATCTGATAAAAAATGACAGTTTTACCCCTTATGTTTTATCTGACAAATTTCGACAGTGTTACCCCTTATGTTTTATCTGATAAAAAACGACAGTGTTACCCCTTATGTTTTATCTGATAAAAAACGACAGTGTTACCCCTTATGTTTTATCTGATAAAATATCGACAGTGTTACCCCTTATGTTTTTATCTGATAAAAAACGACAGTGTTACCCTTATGTTTTATCTGATAAATATCGACAGTGTTACCCCTTATGTTTTATCTGATAAATATCGACAGTGTTACCCCTTATGTTTTATCTGATAAAAAATGACAGTGTTACCCCATATGTTTTATCTGATAAATATCGACAGTGTTACCCCTTATGTTTTATCTGATAAAAAACGACAGTGTTACCCCTTGTGTTTTTTCTGATAAATATCGACAGTGTTACCCCTTATGTTTTATCTGATAAATATCGACAGTGTTACCCCTTATGTTTTAGCTAATAAAAAATGACAGTGTTACCCCTTATGTTTTATCTGATAAATATCGACAGTGCTACCCCTTATGTTTTAGCTGATAAATATCGACAGTGTTACCCCTTGTTTTATCTGATAAATATCGACAGTGTTACCCCTTATGTTTTAGCTAATAAAAAACGACAGTGTTACCCCTTATGTTTTATCTGATAAATATCGACAGTGCTACCCCTTATGTTTTAGCTGATAAATATCGACAGTGTTACCCCTTATGTTTTAGCAAATAAAAAACGACAGTGTTACCCCTTATGTTTTAGCTAATAAAAAACGACAGTGTTACCCCTTATGTTTTATCTGATAAATATCGACAGTGTTACCCCTTATGTTTTAGCTAATAAAAAACGACAGTGTTACCCCTTATGTTTTTTTTCATGACGACCGATAAAAAACGACAGTGTTACCCCTTATGTTTTATCTGATAAATATCGACAGTGTTACCCCTTATGTTTTTTTCACCTTGACCAATAAAAATAGCCAGATATAACCCTGTCTACGTTTTTGCAGGTATCCGAACCGGAGCTGAATAGAGTGTTAGCCCCCGAACTTATCAATGCACCATCAAGACACTGATTAAAGTCATCACAATGGTTATACTTGACTTCATAATTTGCAGGAAATAGAAATATGAGTCAACGATCAGAGGACATCAACCAGACTCGAACCCCGGTTTGTAAGTTCGTTAGGTCTGAGGTTATATATGACATGTTAGCATTATGGTTAAAATTAAAGATAGCTTGTTTTCCACAGAAATTGAGTCGCGGTCTCCGGGTTTCTTTTTCATGACGACCGATAAAAAACGACAGTGTTACCCTTATGTTTTATCTGATAAATATCGACAGTGTTACCCCTTATGTTTTTTTTCATGACAACCGATAAAAAACGACAGTTTTACCCCTTATGTTTTATCTGATAAATATCGACAGTGTTACCCCTTATGTTTTTTTTCATGACAACCGATAAAAACGACAGTCTACCCTTTATGTTTTATCTGATAAAAAACGACAGTGTTACCCCTTATGTTTTATCTGATAAATATCGACAGTGTTACCCCTTATGTTTTATCTGATAAATATCGACAGTGTTACCCCTTATGTTTTATCTGATAAATATCGCCAGTGTTACCCCTTATGTTTTATCTGAATAAAAAATGACAGTGTTACCCTTATATGTTTTATCTGATAAATATCGACAGTGTTACCCTTATGTTTTATCTGATAAATATCGACAGTGTTACCCCTTACGTTTTATCTGATAAATATCGCCAGTGTTACCCCTTATGTTTTATCTGATAAATATCGCCAGTGTTACCCCTTATGTTTTATCTGATAAATATCGACAGTGTTACCCCTTATGTTTTATCTGATAAATATCGACAGTGTTACCCCTTATGTTTTATCTGATAAATATCGACAGTGTTACCCCTTTTGTTATTTTTCATGACGACCGATAAAAAACGACAGTGTTACCCCTTATGTTTTTTTTCATGACGACCGATAAAAACCGACAGTGTTACCCCTTAAGTTTTTTTCATGACAACCGATAAAAAACGACAGTGTTACCCCTTATGTTTTATCTGATAAAAAACGACAGTGTTACCCCTTATGTTATATCTGATAAATATCGACAGTGTTACCCCTTATGTTTTATCTGATCGACAGTGTTACCCTTTTGTTATTTTTCATGACGACCGATAAAAAACGACAGTGTTACCCCTTGTGTTTTTTTTCATGACGACCAATAAAAAACGACAGTGTTACCCCTTATGTTTTATCTGATAAAAAATGACAGTGTTACCCCTTATGTTTTATCTGACAAATATCGACAGTGTTACCCCTTTTGTTATTTTTCATGACGACCGATAAAAAACGACAGTGTTACCCCTTGTGTTTTTTTCATGACGAGTCGACCGATAAATAACGACAGTGTTACCCCTTATGTTTTATCTGATAAAAAACGACAGTGTTACCCCTTATGTTTTTTTTCATGACGAACAATAAAAAATGACAGTGTTACCCCTTATGTTTTATCTGATGAATATCGACAGTGTTACTCCTTATGTTTTATCTGAATAATATCGACAGTGTTACCCCTTATGTTTTATCTGATAAATATCGACAGTGTTACCCCTTATGTTTTATCTGATAAATATCGACAGTGTTACCCCTTATGTTTTAGCTAATAAAAAACGACAGTGTTACCCCTTATGTTTTTTTTCATGACGACCAACAAAAAACGACAGTGTTACCCCTTATGTTTTATCTGATAAATATCGACAGTGTTACCCCTTATGTTTTATCTGATAAATATCGACAGTGTTACCCATTATGTTTTTTTTCATGACAACCGATAAAAAACGACAGTTTTACCCCTTATGTTTTATCTGATAAATATCGACAGTGTTACCCCTTATGTTTTTTTTCATGACAACCGATATAAAAACGACAGTCTATACCCTTATGTTTTATCTGATAAATATCGACAGTGGTTACCCCTTATATTTTATCTGGATAAATATCGACAGTGTTTACCCCTTATGTTTTTTAGCTAATAAAAAACGACAGTGTTACCCCTTATGTTTTATCTGATAAATATCGACAGTGCTACCCCTTATGTTTTAGCTGATAAATATCGACAGTGTTACCCCTTATGTTTTATCTGATAAGTATCGACAGTGTTACCCCTTATGTTTTAGCTAATAAAAAACGACAGTGTTACCCCTTATGTTTTATCTGATAAATATCGACAGGTGCTACCCTTATGTTTTAGCTGATAAATATCGACAGTGTTTCCCCTTATGTTTTAGCAAATAAAAAACGACAGTGTTACCCCTTATGTTTTAGCTAATAAAAAACGATAGTGTTACCCCTTATGTTTTATCTGATAAATATCGACAGTGTTACCCCTTATGTTTTAGCTAATAAAAAACGACAGTGTTACCCCTTATGTTTTTTTTCATGACGACCGATAAAAAACGACAGTGTTACCCCTTATGTTTTATCTGATAAATATCGACAGTGTTACCCCTTATGTTTT
>OLKM01001934.1:24407-44407 GCA_900291075.1 Melanogrammus aeglefinus
TTACCTCATGTTTTTTTCATGAACGACCGATAAATAATCGACAGTTACCCTTAATCTTTTTTTCATGGACAAGCCGAAAAAACATCCAAGTGTTACCTCCTTATTGTTATACGATAAAAAATGAACAGTGTTACTCCCGTATGTTTATCTGATAAATATCGACAGTGTTACCCCTTATGTTTTATCTGATAAATATCGACAGTGTTACCCTTTTGTTATTTTTCATGACGACCGATAAAAAACAACAGTGTTACCCCTTGTGTTTTTTTTCATGACGACCAATAAAAAACGACAGTGTTACCCCTTATGTTTTATCTGATAAAAAATGACAGTGTTACCCCTTATGTTTTATCTGACAAATATCGACAGTGTCATGTTATTTTTCATGACGACCGATAAAAAACGACAGTGTTACCCCTTGTGTTTTTTTTCATGACGAGTCGACTGATAAATAACGACAGTGTTACCCCTTATGTTTTATCTGATAAAAAAACGACAGTGTTACCCCTTATGTTTTATCTGATAAATAACGACAGTGTTACCCCTTATGTTTTATCTGATAAAAAACGACAGTGTTACCCCTTATGTTTTATCTGATAAATATCGACAGTGTTACCCCTTATGTTTTATCTGATAAATATCAACAGAACACCATAGATCAGTAAATACACATTATCGTATTATATCTGGATAAATATATCGACAATGTACCCTTTATGTTTTTATTCTGAATAAATATCGACCATGTTACCGCCTTATGTTTTTAGCTAAGAAATAAAAAACACAGTGTACCCCCCTATGCTTTTGTTTTCTCATGAAACGACGAACAAAAAACGACAGTGGTTACCCTGCTTTATGTTTTATCTGATAAAATATCGACAGTGTTACCCTTATGTTTCTAATTTCAATCACGTTGGAACCAATAAAAAATTGCCAGATATAACCCTGTCTACGTTTTTGCAGGTATCCAAACCGGAGCTGAATAGAGTGTTAGCCCCCGAACTTATCAATGCACCATCAAGACACTGATTAAAGTCATCACAATGGTTATACTTGACTTCATAATTTGCAGGAAATAGAAATATGAGTCAACGATCAGAGGACATCAACCAGACTCGAACCCCGGTCTGCAGGGGGTTAGCTCACTGCTCTAATCCACTTCCCACTGAGGTTTGTAAGTTCGTTAGGTCTGAGGTTATATATGACATGTTAGCATTATGGTTAAAATTCAAGATCGCTGTTTTCCACAGAAATTGAGTCGCGGTCCCTTCCAGGTTTTTTTTTTTTCCCATGAACACCGATAAAAAAACGACAGTGGTACCCCTTAATTAGTTTTATCTTGAATAAAATACGACAGTGTGTTACCCCCTTACTTATTTTTTCATGAAACAACCTGATAACAAAAAAGAACAGTTTTGACCCTTAAAAAAATTAAATTTTATCTGATAAATATCGACAGTGTTACCCCTTATGTTTTTTTTCATGACAACCGATAGATAAATAACGACAGTGTTACCCCTTATGTTTTATCTGATAAATAACGACAGTGTTACCCCTTATGTTTTATCTGATAAATATCGACAGTGTTACCCCTTATGTTTTATCTGATAAATATCGACAGTGTTACCCCTTATGTTTTATCTGATAAATATCGACAGTGTTACCCCTTATGTTTTTTTCATGTTGACCCATAAAAAACAGACAGTGTTACCCCTTATGTTTTTTTTCATGACGACCGATAAAAAACGACAGTGTTACCCCTTATGAATGCACCATCAAGACACTGATTATAGTCATCACAATGGTTATACTTGACTTCATAATTTGCAGGAAATAGAAATATGAGTCAACGACCAGAGGACATCAACCGGACTCGAACCCCGGTCTGCAGGGGGTTAGCTCACTGCTCTAATCCACTGCCCACTGAGGTTCGTAAATTCGGTAGGTCTGAGGTCATATATGATATGTTAGCATTATGGTTAAAGTTAAAGATAGCTTGTTTTTCCCACAAGAAATTGGAGTCGCCGTCTCCCAGGTTTTTTTTTTCATGAACAACCGAATAAAAAAAACGCCAGTGTTAACCCCCCTATGTTTTATTTCTGGATAAAAATATCGACAGTGTGTTAACCCCTTAATGTTTTTTTTTCATGACAACGATCCAATAAAAAACGACAGTGTTACCCCTTATGTTTTATCTGATAAATATCGACAGTGTTACCCCTTATGTTTTTTTTCATGACAACCGATAAAAAACGACAGTATTACCCCTTATGTTTTATCTGATAAATATCGACAGTGTTACCCCTTATGTTTTTTTTCATGACAACCGATAAAAAACGACAGTGTTACCCCTTATGTTTTATCTGATAAAAAACGACAGTGTTACCCCTTATGTTTTATCTGATAAAATATCGACAGTGTTACCCCTTATGTTTTATCTGATAAATATCGACAGTGTTACCCCTTATGTTTTATCTGATAAATATCAACAGTGTTACCCCTATATGTTTTATCTGTGATAAAAAATGACCAGTGGTTACCCCTTTATTATTTTTTATCTGATAAATTATTCGACAGTGTTACCCCTTTGTTAATTTTCATGACGACGACGATAAAAAATGACAGTGGTTACCCCTTATTTTTTTTTCAATGACGACCGAGTAAAAACGACAGTGTACCCCTTATTTTTATCTGATCAAAAACCCATGTTACCTCCTATTTTTATCTGATAAATGACAGTGTTACCCCTTATTTACTGTACAAGATATCCGACCGTGTTAACCCCTATTTATCGAATAAATATCGGGACAGTGTACCCCTTTGTTATTTTTCATGGGACGACCGATAAAAACGAACACGTTACCCCTGTTTTTTTTCAGACGACATAAAAACGACAGGTTACCTTCTACTTATAACGATAAAAAAAGACAGTGTTACCCTTATGTTTATCTGACAAATACAACAGTGTTACCCTTTTGTTATTTTTTCATGACGACCGATAAAAAACGACAGTGTTATTCCCTTGTGTTTTATTATCACGAGTCGACTCGATTAAATAACCGACAGTGTACCTTCCTTATGTTTTATTTGATAAATAACGACAGTGTTACCCCTTATGTTTTATCTGATAAAAAACGACAGTGTTACCCCTTATGTTTTATTTGATAAATATCAACAGTGTTACCCCTTATGTTTTATCTGATAAAAAACGACAGTGTTACCCCTTATGTTTTATCTGATAAATATCGACAATGTTACCCCTTATGTTTTATCTGATAAATATCGACAGTGATACTTATAGTTATCTGATAAAATATCGACAGTGTTACCCCTTATGTTTTTTTCATGTTGACCCATAAAAAATAACAGTCTACGTTTTTGCGGGTATCCGACCCGGAGCTGAATAGAGTGTTAGCCCCTGAACTTATCAATGCACCATCAAGACACTGATTAAAGTCATCACAATGGTTATACTTGACTTCATAATTTGCATGAAATAGAAATCAGAGTCATCCATCAGAGGACATCAACCGGACTTGATCCCCGGTCTCCATGGGGGTTAGCTCACAGCCCTACTCCACGTCCCACTGAGGTTTATAATTTACATATGTCTGAGGTTATATATGACATGTTAGCATTACGGTTAAAATTAAAGATGGCTTGTTTTCCACAGAAATTGAGTCACCGTCTCCAGGGGGTTAGGCAGAGTGCACTCCACTGCACCACTGAGGCAATGACAACACCCAATAATCAATCATCAATAAAGAGGATATGCATGACATTAAAATGTATGTGTATTTCTATTACTTCCCTTATTGTTTTTTCCATGAAGACCAATAAAACAGTGTTACCCCTTATGGTTTTTTCATGACGACAGATAAAAAACGTTTCATTTGATAAAAGACAACAGTGTTACCCCTTATGTTTTATTTGACAAAGACACTTTTTTTTTTCAAATATGTTTATTTTCATGACGACCAATAAAAAACAACAGTGTTACACAGTGTTAAAGACATCAAAATGGTTATATTTGACTTTATAATTCGCATGAAATAAAAAAAAGTCTTCCATTCCCTCAGAGGACGTCAAACGGACTTGAACCCCGGTCTCCAGGGGGGTAGCTCACAGCTCTCTCCACAGCAATCACGTCCAACCTCTGCGTGAAGCTGAAGCTGAAGCTGCGTGTTAAACTCCAAAACCTCTGTTTTAAGGCGTACGGTTTTAAAGCGCAGCAATGCTAACTGACAGACAGAGCAATTGGCCCGAGGTTTCCTTGCAACAGGTTTTATTGAAGACTTTCCCTCAAACTTCACTTTGAAAACTATTTAAAAAAATCAATTTAATCGATTTTGGAACGATTTCATTTAAATTTACAATTTCGATTCTTAGTGCATAAGATCGATTTTTTGTTACCATTATATATAATTTTTGCACTATAATAAACTATGCCTTAATGCAATTAGCAGTTGTAGTTGTAGTTCAAGTTGCAATTCTAATTGCAAGTGAAAATGGTTTGGTCGTCATGAAAAAATGTAAAAACAGTGTTTTAAATTGTAAATACAGCATAACCATGAAGTAATTTCCTCTATTCTTACTTTCTATTATGAAAAATAATAATAAATAATAATAATAAGTATAATAATCATATCTTATCTTTCATGATGACTGTGAGAAAGAGCTTTTTGAACCCCCAACTCACATGCAGGACGGGACGCACCCAAGGAGTGAATAACTGGTTTACAGTTCCAAAAATGTTCAAAAGTCAAACAAAAGAATACAGCCTCTCATCAAGCTGTTGCATATCAAATGCCCGCCTGTTTTTCTTTCCCTCACCCAGTCTCCCCATTAAATAGGCCAACCAGTCAGAGGCCAATTGGGGGAGCCCACTTGGAAAGGTGACACATCAGTACACAACCATGATCATCATCAAACGCCACCGAAAAAGAGCCCTAACACTATATCTTCATTAAACGATGCATACAAATATATATACAGACACACACACACACACAACACAATTACACCAACCATAACAACGCCACTCACAAGCACAAACGCCACCTTGCCCCCACTTCTTTATTACTATTACTATAAGTGTGTGTGCCAACATTATGCTACCGCACGTTTCACTAAGATCAGGAAAACAACTTGTAGAAAAATAAGTGTACGGACGTAGTAAATAAGACCATGTTATTCCAAGAAGCAACGACTTTCACTTACAAAAAGTCCAACAGGGAAACAAAACCAGGTAACATGTGTACTCGCGCACGTACACAACTGAACATAAAGCATACAAAAACTTGGAACAAAAACTTGAAACTTGAAATAAGTTTCATAAAAGAAAGACTTAAAACCCACAGCAAGCACGGATTGAATAAAGTAAGAAAAATAAAAAATATGAGTAACACAAGTGCGGCTGGGATTATAAACTCATATCTACCGCCAGATACTTAGGCGTGAAAATTCAATCATATACATGAAGAATTAAATAAATTAACTTTACATTGATATAGCGCATTTTCACAAGTCCCCATAGCGCTTTACAATGAAGGGGGGGGACTCCCCCATCCCACCACCATGTGTAGGACCCACATGGGGGTGCACAGCAGCCAATCGGCGCGCCAGAACGCTCACCATCCACCAGCTTGAGGCCGAGAGTGAGGGAATTAAGGAATCAGCCAATTATACAGGAGGATGATTAGGGGGCCAGATTGAATGAGCCTGGTTGGGCAGCTTTAGCCAGGACCCCTGAGGAAACCCCTACTCTTTACGGAAAGTGCCCTGGGATCTTTAATGACCTCAGTGAGTCAGGACCTCGGTTTTACGTCTCCTCCGAAGGACACTTCCAAAGCACAGTGTCCCCGTCACTGCACTGGGGCGTCGGGATGGATGTTTTGGCAAGAGGGAAGAGTGCCACCTACTGGCCACCAACCAACACTACTTTCAGCAGCAACTCAGTGTTGCCAGTTGGTCTCCCATCCAAGTACTAACCAAGCACACACCTGCTTAGCTTCAGAGATCCAGCAAAAGCAGGGTCCCCATTGGTCTGACTGCTGGCCAGATCAATGGACACAATGGATTCAGAAAAGCTATCGTGATTATAGGAGCCAGCAGACAATCCGACCCAAGATAATATAGAAATAGCGATTTATTTTGTGAAAGCCGTCTGAGCCTTGCTGCTCTTAAGATGACACCCACGTGCGTGGGTGGGTATGTGCGTGTCCCTACAGCCGACACAGAGACACTGAGGAACCATCACCCCATAACCAGACCCCCGGGAGGAGGTCCTCCTGGGTGAAGGAGGAGGACCAGAAGGTGTGGAGGTGCGTCAGTGTGTCTGAGGACCCTCCTCCACCTGGGGACACTCTGTAGAAGGACAGAGAGCCAGCAGGCCGGTCCAGATACACTCCTACTCTGTTAGAGCCAGCGGGGGGGAGATGTATGACGGTACTACTGTCGTTGTACCGGGCAGAGTAGCGTTTATCAGAACAATAAAGACTCCAGGACTTGTCATTTCCTCCAAGCTCGCTGTCAGCGCCCACTCCTCTCCTTGTGATTCCTCTGTATGTCACTCCTATCCAAACAGGTCCTTTCCTCTCTACCTCCCAGTAACGGCGGCCAGTCAGAGCCTCTCTACCCAACACCTGCTCACAGTAGTCAAATCGCTCTGGGTGATAAGGACACGACTGGTCCTCTCCAACCCGCGTCACCTTCCTGTTGTCCTCAGACAAAGCGAGTTGTCTGTAAGCTGTGTTGGGGTCCAGTGTGAGTTCACAGGCATCTGAGGGAGAACAAGACAAGATAAGGCTACTATTGCATTATTCATCATCATCAGCGTCATCACTAGTACGGTTTCTTAAATACTTCTGGACTTTATATGCAATAATTCATGTCGTTTTTAAGATAATTAAAGTTAATTGTAAACCCATGCGTGTTTGAGTGGCTGTCCCAGTCAAAACACTGAAAAAGTATAATCTGCTTCAATATTTACAATACATCCACATATTAATACATCAAAATGTTCAGCATGCTGATCTCAGGCCTTACATGGAATATCGAAGCAACATTTGACATACTCTTTGAAAATATTAAGCCTTGAAAGCTGAGCGCACACACAGGCTGAAAAGTAAGCGTTTGTAACATAGAACTGGTTCATGCATACTATACATACAAGTACACATACATGAGACCTAAATAAACGCACGGAAACCTAGGTATACATATGCATACATAAAGTCACATGTATGGGCAAATGCATAGTATACATGGACACATACGTACACGTACATACCTTCACTTACGTAAAAACACTAAACATACGCAAACATAGGTATACATTAGTGATGTGCATCTCCATCAGGAGGACGATGCGATACACATCTCGATGCACTGCCAACGATCCGATACATTCAAGATACATAAAAGCAGCTACTAATGCGATACGATACGATTCACCCCTATTGCGATGCAGTGCGATTCGACACGATACGATTCGACATGATGCGATTCAACCAAGATTGCGATGCTAAATAATAACAAATTCTATGCAATTTATATATGATACATAATGATTTATTTATTTGTCAGACAACAAATCAGTAACCAGGTTTCTGACAAAAGAAAACATTTATGTGCACATGTAGTGTGTGTTCCTGAATGTAAAAATTTTTGTTTTGTTCAGACAACAAATCAGTAACAAGGTTTCCTGACAAAAGAAAAGCATGTATGTGTGATGTGTATGTGTGTATGTGTGTGTATGTTGGCATAATGTTGTTCTGAATGTAACAATTTTTTCCACTATACTTGACAGTCACAACACAGTTTGCTTCATCCTAAACATGTGGATCAACTGCCTCACACACTAAATTTAACTAATTTGTCCTATTTTCAGGTTTTTCTTAAGGAATATGAGTTGATCCACATGATCAGGATGAAGCAAACTGCGCTTTGCTGTAACTATGTCCCCAGCCGTGCTAAACACTCTTTCAGAGGGTACACTCGTTGCTGGGATGCACAGGTAGCTCTTTGCCAAGGCTGAAAGCAGTGGAAGATCCACTTGTTTTTTCCAACCACTCGCACATCACACAATCACCACTCAAAAGCTAAAGAATCCCTCTCTCTGTACTTTAAGATTTCTGCCCTAGCCCTTCTCCCCTTGTGGTCTTCATTGGGTGGCTCTCGCAGTGAGGAAATCCCAAAAACATCTGGTTCAAGAGCTGGTCTTCTTGGGGGGGGACATCATATCTATGGAATGGAACAAGAAAAGCACAAGTGAAATTATCAGTTGTGTTAAAAAAATATGTAAAAATTATGATTTACAATACTTTCTTACTATATATATATATATATATATATATATATATAATATAGTAAGATAGTATTGCAGGTCATAACTTTGTAAGATAGTATTGTATGTCATAATTTTGACATTTTTTTTAACACAACTGATATCCACAGTGCTCTTTTGTTCCATTCCATATATATTATTTAAATAATACTTTATAACTATATATATATAATAAATGCATCTTAAAACATTATTTTATAGCTTTTGGCACAGTTCCTATCAGAACAAACCTCTCTCTTCCTCTGGGCTTCTGTCAACCTCTGCCTGGCCCTCAGTCAGTGTGCCACTGTCACCTGCCTGGCCCTCATTGAGTGTGCCACTGTCACTTGCCTGACAAAAATATATATATATGGGAACATATAAATAGTAATTAAGGGAGACTAGCTGCTAGATTTCTTTTTCCAATTCAAAGAAGACACAGGTAAATTCAAGTAACAAATAGTTTAGCTACGGTTTAGCTAGGTTTAGCTACGGTTTATGGAGTATATTCTTACCTCTTCCTCCATCATCACCACCTCTGCTGTTAGCTTCGTGAATACCATGTCCTTGGTGCCGTGGTCTTCCAAGAAAGCCAGGTCTTTGAACCGTGGATCGAGCACTGCAGCATAGTAGAGGAGGTCTTGGAGATACGTGTAGCGACCATCAAAATCCTGTCGGAATCGCTCCTTCATCACAGAAATTTCCAGCAGATCGCTCTCATCTGGCTGGAAATGCTTCTGAAGTTTGGCCTGTATTGGGGAGATCATTGAGATAGTGGGGGTGTTTTTCCTCTCACTGAGGAGTGTTGTTGCCACTTTCAGAGGGGACATCAATTTGATGACCTCTGGGATCAGTGTCATGTCTTCCTCTGTCAGGCTGGCTAATCCTTCTCCCCTCTTTATCTTCCTTGACAGAAGAAAGTGTTTCAACACAGCAGGCTGCTGCTCCCAAAAAACGCTCCAACATGTCAAGTGAACTGTTCCATCTTGTGGGAACATCATGGATGAGCTTGTGATTTGGCATGTGTAACTGGGCCTGCATTTCACATAGAACCTCAGTTGCTTGTGGGGCTTCTGTGAAAAAAAGTTGTAATCTTCCTCACTTTCACCAGAAGCTCTGACACCCTGTCCACCTTCAGGGATTTTTGTGAGGCCAGAATTGAGCGAGTGCTGCGCGTATGCGATGCATCGCACATGGGGTTTTATCTCTGCACGAACTCCAGCCAGTAACATATTTTTTGCGTTGTCCGTGACCAACGCTGGGTTCTTGTCTGCGATGTTCCATGTGCAACAAACGTCCTTCAGTAAAAGTCCCAGATTATTCCCTGTGTGAGCCTCGTTGAACGGTCTGGTTTGAAGGACGTGGTTTTGTAAAACCCACTCTTCAATCGATGTAATGTGCCGTTACGGTGACATAGGAGTCAGTGGCGCGAGACGTCCAACCATCAACTGTAATAGCAACTCTTTTGGCATTGCTCAACGATTTAGCTATTTCATGCCTCACTTTTTCATACAGAAGAGGGATTTCTTTATCCGTGAAAAGCTTCCTATTCGGGATGTGGTACCTCGGCTCCAGAATGTGTAGGAGGTATTGGAAGCCCTCGTTTTCAAACAACACTGTAAGGCTGAATATCTTTGCAAATAAAGAAGGCAATGGCTTCGGTTATTGCCTTTGATCGAGCTGAGTTGGTAGCCAGCGGGGCATGAAAAAAGGTGGAAATACTTTGCGCAGGTGTACTTGTTGAGGCAAGCCACTGTAGCCAACATAGAATGAATCGGAGGAATGAGGCAGACGTCTCACCATGTCGCCTCTTCAGGTGAGTACCTAAATTAGTCGTGCTGCCTGTGTACTTTATGGCACCACGACATATATTTGCATAATTGCATGGGTCTTATCCAATTTTCCATCTTTCTTTGCAAAGCCAAAAGTTTTGCCAAACCTTGGACTTATTGCAAAGCTTTAGGGAGACGTATAACTCCTCGGTCAGCCATTGTAACTACTCCCCGAACACTCCTTCAACTCGCGCGATACTTGGCCGCGACACTTCACGAAAATCTGCACACTGACAGCAGTGGAGATGAAGAGCGCGTTTAGGAAACAGTTAGAGAGGGGGAATCTAGAAATATACAATTGTACCGGATTATACCGATGCAAAATTTTTTAGGTACGATGCATCGCGGTTCATCCCACATTGTATCCGATGCACCCATTTTTGATCCGGGCCATCGCATCGTGAGCTTTTATGACGATGCATCGGTGCGAACCGGTGAATCTTCCCATCCTCCTCACACGTACTCAAATAAATGTACCCATAACGATACATATGTGTACACATACATAAACATATAGACACACAAAAGCATGTAATAGCAATGCAAGCAGATTTCTTAAGGAATTTAAGGTTTTCTAGTTATTATTGTTGTAATGAACAGCACACCCTTCAAGTAATAATGGCATTCTAGTTGAAATCAAATATAAAATACATGTTTCATTAAATTCGAATATATAATATTATTATTATTATTATTATGTTGTTATGTCTAACATAATAACCTGAATTAAATAAGATTATAGCACAATAACAATAATAGTATTATTTTCTACATAAAATGACTATCGTTATATAATGATAGTAATAATCATATATTAACAATTAGTAATCATTAATAAAAAATGTTTTTACAATAATGAATAAGCCTAAGCCTGAGAATAATAATAAAATAAAAAGCAGTTTTTATAATAGAATATCAAAGAATACTATAATAACTATTAGTAATACTGTGAGTATCATGATTATGTCAAATAATCACAATAATGTGTTCAAACTGAACAGAGACTTACACTTCTTTACGCCTGGTTTCAGCCTCCACACTCCACCGTGTCCCACACTGAACAAAGGGAGAGCAGAAGGTGGTCTTTAAACATGGAAACATTCACATTCATAATCCACCGTCTCTACACAACATGGCTTTCTACACCACAGGAGTTACAGCTTTGGAACTAGGGGTGGGAATTGATGAGTTATTATCAATATCAATGCCATTGTCGATTCTGCCTATCGATCCAATTTCCTTATCAACTCTTTTACCGATTCCTGAGGAGTGGCAAAAAAGGAGTTCTGCACTAAAAGTAGCCATTTTATTTTCTACTACATGCTGAACAACACCATGACAGGGTATAGAGTAAAAACATAAATAAAGTCTAAATAAATTAGACTGGTACAATAAACAAGTAATAAAAAAACCAGAAAGACATTTAACAATTGAACATGCTAAATTATGATTTAACACTCCTTCTCTTACAAAGGACATACACAAGTCCACTTTAGAAAAAGTCATGTAGGCCTAGATAAACTTTTATATACATATTGATGTTTTAACTACAGAAACTTCAAGCTTAACTGTAAGCTTAAACCAAATGTCATTAAATTATAGTTTAACACTCCTTTCCTAGAAAGGGATATAAAATGTAAACGAAACAGTGAACATGCATAAGGATGTAAGCCAGGGGCCTCAAACTCGCGGACGATATTTTGTGGCCCCCTAAAGTTTAGTCCTTTTTTAAAAAAAAAATAATAATAATAATCCTGAGTCGCTGCGCTTGCCTGGGGGCCTCATTTATAAAGCTTGCCGCGCACAAAAACCTTGCATAAGACGGAGGTGAAATGTACGTAGGCCAATGGTATGGCTTCTCCCAAGTGTGTGTGTGCTGCAGATACGCCCTTCTCTCCTGTGTGTCTCCTCTGACGTATTTCGAGCTTACTGAAGCATCTGAAACTAACCGCTTAGCAACTTGAGTTCCTCAAGTTGTGGAGCATCATATCCCTGAGCATGAAATGTGCGTCAGTTTTTCTCACTGCGACTGTGGTAGGCTATTGATAGAAAATGTCTATGTTTTGACATGTTTGATTGCATTTTATAACTGCATGGGCCTGGATACGTGTGTGTGTGTGTGTGTGTGTGTGTGTGTGTGTGTGTGTGTGTGTGTGTGTGGTGTGTGTGGTGTTGTGTGTGTGTGTGTGTGTGTGTGTGTGTGTGTGCGTGCGCGTGTGTGTCTTCCTGTGTGTCCAGTGGGAGATGTGAAATATCGACGGTGTGAAATAGTGTTTTGTATCAAGTTGAGGCCGACACATATTAATGGAAATTTATATATCATGAGATAAAATCATGTAATATATTTAGGAAATTATTACATGCATCTCATCTCGAAAATATTCAACCCTGGAAGTTAAAACTTCTCAGTTCCGCAATCATCTGCGTATCTACTAGCCATTTTTCTTTTTTTTTCTTCCCGTGTTAAAATGATGAACAGATGAAGAGCAGCACTGATCAGGAGGAGTAGGCAAGAAAAGCCATGTGTTCAGAAGGACAGTTCATGTTCTGAAGAAGGTTCATGTTTTAAAGAGCTCACCCAGACTCTACCTCCAGCGGCCCCCAGGTAAATTGAGTTTGAGACCCCTGATGTAAGCCTTTCACAACAAACTTGCGTGCATCTTCTCCTCCTTCCACCTAGCTCCTGGACCCTGAGCAGCTAACGTTGAAGGGGTAACTTGAGCCGATGTCGAGGGGTCAGCTGCCTGAGAGCTATCATCTAAAATCCATGAAATTTGTATAGGTCGGCATTATTAATAAAAACTACTACACTACTACTATAAAAACTGCGCATGCTGCTTGTAGTTGCAAGGTGACATTTTGTGCTGCTAATGCAGGATATTTATTGTGATTGTGAACGTTACAGTCATCAAAAGGCGGACATAGTGGAGACTGTTTGACCCTTACACGATATTACAGCATTGCACTGATCACACACGGCAGCATTTGCATTGGGTTTGGTGAAATGGAGCCAAACATCGCTTCCTCCTCTCCGCCTTGTTGATTGAACTACAGCCGTCGGTGCGCGCAGGGTCGTCGCAGAGAGAGTGCCGCAATCAAGGTACCGCGATGCAAAATTTCGAGTAAACCGGAAAACGTGGTGCGGAATCGTTCAGAAGAATCAATAACGTTGGAGGCGTAGAATTCCGATGGAATTGGTTAGTTGGAGCCGGTTCTGAGTACGAACCGGTTCTCGATTCCCACCCCTATTTGGAACCACTTCATCTAAGAGGTTGAATCCTTATTGGAGACATTGTAACTGAGTGTCTAGCTCTCCTCCCCATACCTGAGAGTGTCCAGTCTCCAGCGTGGATCCTCCAGTCCAGCAGAGAGCAGCGCAGCTCCAGAGTCTCCTGGGTGATTGTAGCTCAGGTCCAGCTCTCTCAGATGGGAGGGGTTGGAGCTCAGTGCTGAGGCCAGAGAAGAACAGCCTTCCTGTGTGACCAGGCAGCCAGACAACCTGCACACACACACACACACACGTCAATTTTTTGAGACACTTCTGTAATGGAACCTTGCGTTCTAACTGTTTGCATATTGAGCTAAACTTACATGAGGGTTTCCAGTGTACAGTGTGGACTCCCCAGTCCAGCAGAGAGCAGCTTCACTCCTGAATCCCGCAGATCATTGGTACTCAGGTCCAGCTCTCTCAGACTAGAGGAGTTGGAGCTGAGAACTGAGGCCAGAGCTTCACAGCATCTCTCTGACAGATTACAACCATTGACCCTTCACACAAAATAAATGAACATGTTAGGAATTTTGTATGGCTTGTCCCCAACATTAGAACATTATTAAAATACTTCGGTACGGTACCACTTTGACACCATGGTGTGAGAATCTGCGAATCCGATAGAGTGGTTGTCAACATGCCAAAAAAAATCTGCAGTGCTGGCAGACTTAAACCAAATGGTGGCGATAATAATGATCACATTTAAGTGTCCTAGGGTTCTTCCCAGGAATTTATTTACATGATGGTGCTCACTAATCAGTTCATAAGTCAGGTTGACTGAAGGTTTCAATAATAACGGTTTATCTGTGATGAAGTAGGTACATTTTCCCATTTATTTCACAGCACTTAATAAATAAATCAATAATTTGACACAAAATATAAGTAAGAAAAAGTTTTGTTGAGCATTCCTCAAAGCTAAGTACAAATATGTATAAAAGTATTGTATGTGTATTAGGTTTTCTAGATTGCGCTGCTTCCCCTAGTCATTGGATATGTATGGTGTAATTCTGCACCAAGGCTGAATTTTGGGAAAGAGACCTCAGATACAGTAATAGGGGACCACTAAGACCTAAATAAATTGTACAAAAAGTTGCACGCCGATCGTTCAGTTCAACAACCAAATATAAATCAATTCTAATCTAGGATATAACATCTCCCCGTCAAATATAAAAAAGGATAGGTTTATTGTAACACATACACCCTTTCAAAATGTATAACCTTGACTACTCTTTATGAACATCTACCTCTCAGACATGGCGCTGTCACGTTAAAATTGTACCGGGGGCGAAAATTGTACCGGCCTACGTCATCGTTTGTTTACATCCGAAAAACATGTTTCCAAACGACGAAATAACATAATACAGATAGCGGATCGCCATCTGAATTATGATAGATAGCGATAACAATTGTTTTTACTTTATATTTGTATTGTATTTAACTGTTTAATCGAAACAATAAAAAAAATTGCCAGCGAAACGGGCGATCGCGTCATATGACAAATGTCATTTGACGCGGGCAAAGCATTTGTCATTTGACGCGATCGCCCGTTTCGCGAGCAATTTTTTTTATTGTTTCGATTAAACAATTAAATACAATACAAATATAAAGTAAAAACAATTGTTATCGCTATCTATCATAATACAGATAGCGATCCGCTATCTGTATTATGTTATTTCGTCGTTTGGAAACATGTTTTCTGCATCGCGTCGTCTGTTGCCGGGCAGGTTGTCAGGATGTAAACAAACGATGACGTAGGCCGGTACAATTTTCGCCCCCGGTACAATTTTAACGTGACAGCGCCACGCATTCGCCGGCTTCTTTGAAAACAAATGCGCATGGCTAGCGTAGAAGTGGATGGGGAACGGTCGTCAACGAGTTGTTACGACAGTGTTGTAAAATGTCTCCTCCGAAGCTGTAGGGGGAGCTCAATGCGAGCGCAAACCAAGAAAACAGCGAAGAAGTGGGCCAAAGTTGCATAGTTCCCCTTTAAAGTCTTCTGGGGTTCTATACATGGTGCTGCTTTCACTGGTCAGTTGATAATATGTATTAAAGTCTTCTGGGGTTCTATACATGGTGCTGCTTTCACTGGTCAGTTGATAATATGTATTAAAGTCTTCTGGGGTTCTATACATGGTGCTGCTTTCACTGGTCAGTTGATAATATGTATTAAAGTCTTCTGGGGTTCTATACATGGTGCTGCTTTCACTGGTCAGTTGATAATAGTTTCTGAGCGCGCTTATTTAAACATATTCAGCAGCTATTTAACGGTTTGAATGAGGGAGAACTACAGCAAAAAGCTCTAACTACTCATAATAACTGGTTGGTAAATTAACATGAGTATGCCCACAAATGCCCATATTCCTTGGTTATATCGATTTTCTATAGACTTTAAATTTTTCAATCATCAATTAAAGAGACGTTTAGCCAATGTTAAAAGTTACATGCATTAAAAGTTTCCTATTAAGACAGTTTTAGGAAGAGGCTCTTATTGAACTTTACTGAACTCGAAAGTAAGCCTTACCTGGACTACACGATAATGAGCAGAATAAGAATGTAATACAACATACAGCTTATACATTCAGAAACAAACTAAGAATATAATATACACATTCTACATAGATTAAAACTGACCTGAGGGTTTCCAGTGTACAGTGTGAGACTCCCCAGTCCAGCAGAGAGCAGCTTCACTCCTGAATCCTGCAGATCATTGGTACTCAGGTCCAGCTCTCTCAGACTAGAGGAGTTGGAGCTGAGAACTGAGGCCAGAGCTTCACAGCATCTCTCTGACAGATGACAGCCCTTCAGCCTTTACACACAATAAATAGAACATGTTAGTGCTTAAAAGAACAAAAAAAAAAAAACGGATCGGCCAATGTAAAAAAGTTATATCTCTAAATGTTAATAGTTAGAAGTCAAAAAGATGTAAAGATATTCAACAAAACATATTGTACTTTCCTTAAAGATAAAGTTTTAAGAAGAAACTTCTTAATTTTAATGGAGTAGAGCAAGGATTTAATGATTATCAAACTGAATGTAATGCATACCATATACTGATCCTGCAAAATTGAATTGTGTTTTTACTCTAATGAAAATTATGTGTTTAGTTTATTTATCTGTTAACTACCACCTGGGGGGGTGATCTGTTTTTATTGTATATATAATATATTGTGTGTTTATTTTTAATGGTAAGTTTGCAAGCATATGGATGTATTAGAATATTCACCTTAACAGCAAGGTGTAACATTTCCAATGATACCACAGGCATGAATGTTGTAGTAACAGGTACTGGGTTATACGATTATATATTTAGACGTAATTTAGACAAAGTTCTCAAACAAGGGGCGGCAGTTAAGAAGTTATAATTTTCTTCTGATATGGAACCTTGTGTCACTGTTTTCACATTGAGTGATACTGACCTGAGGGTTTCCAGTGTACAGTGTGGACTCCCCAGTCCAGCAGAGAGCAGCTTCACTCCTGAATCCTGCAGATCATTGGTACTCAGGTCCAGCTCTCTCAGACTAGAGGAGTTGGAGCTGAGAACTGAGGCCAGAGCTTCACAGCATCTCTCTGACAGATGACAGCTATTCAGCCTTAACACAAAATAAACAGAACATGTAAGTTCAATTGTAATATGTATGTATGCATTAGATGTAAAATATAATGTCAAATATTATTTGATTTGGTCTGAGAATATAAAATACTTTTATATTCGTTATTCTAGTGTTATGTATGTTATGTTGTGTGCATTGTAATACATATTAGTAAACCTATAGAGACGTTTTTAATACTATAATTAATTCTATATTATAGTATTATCTACATTGTGTTTTGTTATATATTCTATTTTTGTGAACTTACAGAGATGTTTTTGAGGCTTTAAACACTGGTAGCAGCCTCAGAAGACCCTTCTCTGAAGCTGAGTATTTCTTCAGGTCAAACACGTCCAGCTCCTCTTCTGATGACAGTAAGATGAAGACCAGAGCTGACCACTGAGTAGGAGAGAGAGATTCTGTGGAGAGTCTTCCTGATGTCAGGGACTGTTGGATCTCCTTCACTAGAGAACGATCGTTGAGCTCATTCAGACAGTGGAACAGATTGATGCTTCTCTCTGGAGAGAGATCTTCCCCTATCTTCTCCTTGATGTAACCAATTGTTCTCTGATTGGTCAGTGGGCCACTTCCTGTCCTTCCCAACAGACCTCGTAGGAGTATCTGATTGGTCTCCAGAGAGAGGCCCAGGAGGAAGCGGAGGAACAAGTCCATGTGTCCGTTCTCACTCTGTAAGGCCTTGTCCACAACTTTCTGGTACAGGAGGAGAAGCTCGTCTTCCCTGTAGGTTCGTTTTTCTTCCGAGAGTGGATTGACACCAATGTCAAGGAAGGTAAGAACGTAATAAAGGGCAGCCAGAAACTCCTGGAGGCTCAGATGGACAAAGCAGAACACCTTGTCCTGGTACAGCCCAGACTCCTCTTTGAAGATCTGGGTGAACACCCCTGAGTACACTGAGGCTTCTCTGATATCGATGTCACACTCTGCCAGGTCTGCTTCGTAGAAGATCAGGTTGCCTTTCTCCAGCTGGTTAAAAGCCAGTTTTCCAAGAGCAACAATGACCTGCCTGCTCACTGAACTCCAGTGGGGATCTGTTTCAGCTGTCCCATGATACTTCCTGGCCCCCTGTATGGACTGAACCCTCAGGAAGTGGATGTACATCTGAGTCAGGGTCTTGGGCATCTCTTCTCGTCTCTCAGATGTTTTGAATAAGTCCTCCAGAACTGTAGCAATGATCCAACAGAAGACTGGGATGTGACACATGATGTGGAGGCTTCGTGATGCCTTGACGTGGGAGATGATTTTTCTGGCCAGTATCGGATCTTTAAATCTCTTCCTGAAGTACTCCTCCTTCTGTGGGTCGGTGAACCCCCTCACCTCTGTCACCATGTCAACACACTCAGCAGGGATCTGACTGGCTGCTGCAGGGCGTGTGGTTATCCAGATGCGAGCGGAGGGAAGCAGGTGGCCCCTGATGAGGTTTGTCAGCAGCATGTCCACCGAAGTGGACTCTGTGACATCAGTCCAGATCGGGTTGTTCTGGAAGTCCAGAGGAAGTCGACACTCATCCAGACCATCCAAGATGAAGACAACTTGGAACCGGTCGAATCTGCAGATTTCTGCTTCTTTGGTTTCAATAAAGAAGTAATGAAGAAGTTCCACCAAGCTAAACTCTTTCCCTTTCAGTAAGTTCAGCTCTCTGAAAGTGAAGGTAAACGTGAAGTGTATGTCGTGGTTTGCTTTGCCTTCAGCCCAGTCCAGAGTGAACTTGTGAGTTAAGACGGTTTTACCAATGCCAGCCACTCCAGTTGTCATTATTGTTTTGATTGGTAGATTTTGTCCAGGTAAGGGTTTAAAGATGTCTTCACATTTTATTGGTGTCTCCTCCTTAGCCGTTTTCCTGGATGCTGTTTCAATCAGTCTGACCTCATGTTCCTTGTTGACCTCGCCAATGCCTCTCTCTTCGATGAAGAGTTCTGTGTAGAAGTCATTCAGATCTTTTGACACTCCTGCTTTAGCGATTCCCTCAAACACAGACCTGAACTTCTTCTTCATGCGAGACTTGATTCTACGTTGGCACTCAACAGCAACCATTCCTAAATCAGAAAAACCAGAAGACACATTATGAATTATATTTCACAGGCAATATGATTTATAGTATTATACATTCTTATTTAGATGGGTGATGCATACTTGGGTGATGAAAAAAATGATTTCAAGGCATGCATGAGTGTAAAGCCTGCTAGAATATAAATTGTGTGAGTGTTCAAAATATTATCATTAAGTGTTTTACACTGCCATCTTATTTGAAACTTTTTCCCGGCATGTTCTGCACGTTTACACTGACCGAGGTAATAAACCTTCTTGATTAAGCACCCCAATGTCCCCTCTCGAATAAACCCTACACATATTGGGGGTTTAATTTTCATGTAAGTGCGATTAAACGGTATCGCAGTGCAAAGGGTAGGACTTGACACATCAGAATGACACAGCGACATCTACATGAGTAGTTTTAACAGTGAAATCCGCGAACTGCAGACCATCATGCGAGAAAAGGTGATGCAGTCACATTTAACAAAGACGGTCAACGATGGTGCAATCTACGAGAAAGTAGCAGAGCAACTTTCCTTACGACGCTTTCGTCGGGATGTCAAACATTTGGTCAGCAAAATAAAGAATATGTTGGCGGTTTTGCCCTTGTAAGTAGTTGGTCAGCAAAGACCGACCAAAAGGAGGACGTGCCTTGGTGAAGTGCCGCAAGAAAGCAATTGATCAAAGTGGAGATTTCCCACTTTGCAACTAATGCGGGTGGTGTACGAGGCATCTCGAACACACCATAAGACTCTCTTCTGCCCTTCGAATTATGAGTCTCTTACCGCCCCCCAGTGTGTCAGCCAGTTCCTCCTGGTTCATCTCCATCAGGCAGAGCTTTGTGATGTCCACCACTCCCTGTATGGCGTGCCTCCTCTGCTCCTCCTTCTTCAAATCCAACTCCAACTCCTCCTCCAACTCACTCTCCGTGCATT